>JAVQJS010046467.1:2500-10160 GCA_036024795.1 Galaxias rostratus | reverse complement strand
ACACACACACACACCATACACACACATATATAACACACACACACATACACACCATACTTACAAACACAAACACACTACAACACATACACACAAAACACACACACTAACACACACAAACTCCACACACACAAACAAACCACCCACAAAAACACACAAAAACACACATACACACACATACCCACCACACACAAATACACATTACCCACACACACACACATAAACACACCAACACACCACACACACAGAGACACCACACACACACAAAACACAAAAACAAACACACACTCACAAAACACACAAATCCACAAACACATAAAACACATACACACACACACAGCACACACACGCACCAACACACACCACACACACACACACCCCAGACACACACAGATACCCACACATACAGCAAACACAAAAAAACACACAACACAAACACACTAACCCAAACCACACACACACACACACTCACGTACAAAAAACACACACACAACACACACACACTCACACAAATACACACTCCACACACACACACACACACACACACACAAAAAACACAAACACACACAAACACACACACACATAAAAAACACAAATACACACACATCACACAAAAAAAAAAACACACCAAACACACACACACAAACAAACATACAACACACAAAACACAAACACAAAAAACACACACAAACACACACACACACACACACCACACACACACACACTTCACACACACACACATACACACACACACACACACACACACAGCAAGATATACTGTATATAAAACAGAGCCAACAGTCCTTTTGGAGCCTGTCCACAGCTCTCCTCAATGAGCCAGCATGTCAACACCAGCACATGTACTACCAAGGCCCAGTCCACAAAAAGGCTCTGAGATTCAATGACCGAATTTTTACCCAAACCTGGGCGGACTCATTGATAATGAACGTACACCCACACACACACAGTGAGAGAGGGAGAGAGAGAGAGAAAGAGAGAGAAGGCGGACTAGGAGACTAAGGCATCCATATATAAAACATCCTCTGATTATTAGCCTTCATGATGCCATCTCCTCCAGCAGTAAGTCTCATCTGGTCCTGATATTTCTCCATGTGTCTTCCCATTCCCTTGGGAGCTGGAGTGTCTCTCCGGCATCCCAACCGATGAAGGGTGAGTACAGCCGAGCAGAGCAATAGGAAAAGCTCTCTCTCCCTCTCTCTCTCTCTCTTTTGCTAATAAGGCCTCCACCGCAAAGCCAAGAGGAAGTGGAGCTGCCAGGTCCTCTTTCCCCCACAATCCCTCACCCTGGCTGGGCATGGACTGCCCGGGGCTGGGCCCCTTCTCCCTGCAACTCTGTCCAAGTGTGAAGCGCCAGCTTCAATCTCCTTGATTTGTACTCAGTCCACACCCACCCCCTTGCCCCTGTCTCTACTCAGGTCCATTAGAGAGCTGTGTTTGGAAGGTATTCTGAGAATGCAGCGTTCTCACGGTGTTTATCCCTTTTACTCGTCGTGTCAATTCGGTGGAATTGGCTTCCAGTCTTAAATGACACTTTGACTGGAATTAATCTGACGTATTTTGGCCAAATGAGATACGGTTGGGATACAAAGATGACTCCTGGGGGTAGTATCGCTGATCTCAGAGATAGAGTATGTGTTTGAGTCATAGACACAGAGGTATCACGTTACACCTGGTGTCACATAATTGCATGAATGATAACACTGCGGTATTTGTCAAGAGTTTGTACATAACCCCGGTGTGGCAGTGTAAAATAAGATACAACTCCCACACAAACTGTCTTTACAGTTACAAGCACAAAGATTGCAGGGAAATATACCATTATTATCCCCTTGTGGGCACAGGGATGACCGACAGACACCTGAGGCAGATCGATGGTCCACATGCGGCTGAGCACAAAAGGGCTCCACATGCTCCGCAGATGTGTTTGTGTGCGTATGACCAACCTTTACAGCGAGAGAGGTGATCCCATTTCTTATGTGAGAAAGCAACAGAGAAAGAAGAAAAAAAACAATGTAAAGGGAGTAAGTTATACATCTATATCTGACAGCTTTGTGAGGTTTGCTGTTGTAGACTCCAAAGGAGATAGATTTAGATAGAATTAGCATTCACCTGAAAAGGCAGAATCTCTGGTATTGAAGACAGCATCAGGAAGAAAAACACCGCAGAGTAGGTACCCCGAAACCCCCCAAAAAATACCACAGAGCACAGGGAAAAATACAATTATTATTTTTTTCTAACCAGTGTGATTGGTTTAATTCTGCACAGCCATAGAACATATTAAGTTTGTGCGTAAAACAGTAGAAACTTCGACTACTAGACAGCTTCTCACATGTCAAATCTAGCTTTATTTCTGTCCCCTGTCTTTCTCTTAGAGGTGTTTAAAGTGATCAGAGTGCAGGCCTCACAACTTCCCCCAAATGGTTTCCATCACTAGTACACAGAGACACCACCCATGGAGCAGGGCTCCACAACAATGAGGGAGACCAGAGCTGCCGCATGGCAATGCATGTCGCATATTTGCTGCACGAGTGATTCAAACCAACCGCAGACAATTATTCCTGATTTGATGTGTCATTTTTTTCCTTTTAGACACACAGTACGGACATGCAGTGCAGACAGTTGCACATAAGACAAACGATGCTCTAAACTGGTATATAGTCAATTAAAGCAATTATTTTAGCATTTTGACTTCAGACAGAATTTTAACTAATTTAACGTTTGCCCGCACATAAAAAAAAGACATAATTTAATAAAACTGTGTTTCATTTCAAATTTCTTGTCAGTCACCATGTCACACATAGTGTTTTTGCAATTATAATTTAACAATTGCTCTTGCATTTTGCATTTTGGAGAAAATTTAGATGACAGAAGTGGAAATTAAAATAGTATCTCAGTACTCAGTACGACACAGGGTAAATTCTTAGACATGATCGAGAATGTCTCTTGCTCTGTCTCGTTGTAGTAGGACTTCAAAGATGAAAAGGGGAAGAGGCCATGGGTGGAGGACATGACTACATCTGATCTAGGAAAGCACTCAAGTACCGCTGTATCAAAGCAGCTTTCCTTCCGTCCATAAATGCCGATTCAGTGAATAATATCTCTCTATCCATTCGACGGACACCCAGTCAAAATCCAAGATCTGGTCAACATATGAGGCTCCCATCCCCCTTCTTTTCAAAGATGCTTTGGGTGGAAATAAATGTGAGGTTAGCTTGTGGCGTTTATTTTAACAATGGGTCTATAAAGGCAATCACAAATGTAAAGATTTGTCAGTGAAGATAAAACGTGATCAAAATCTGGTTGAGGTAGATTGAGTTTCAAACTGAAATATGACAAAAAATATCTCTTCCTCCTCTAGAAGTCAATGGTGTGGACAGCAGGTAGCGTGTAGCTAACTATCCATTATAACGGCCAGATCCAAACAACGAAGCACACAAACATATATTTCACCCCGTATCACAGGTACATAAATTATTCTAGAGGTGTTGTTTCTATGATAACAGAATTCTGTGATTCAATGATTTCTAACTTAAACAGTCGGATTTTGAGGTTTATCTCTGTGTGGTCTAAAGGGAGTTTAATCCCTGGACATCTTGAACAGAGAGATAAACAGATGGCCTCAAAGATTTTGCTTGCAATCCAGATCTCTCTGTGAGCTATGATCGGGGTCGGGGATTGTACTTCTTTAATGACCCATTGTACAAAGAGCCGTCTTTAAATCTTTAAATGCCCCTCACCCTTTTCTGAAATTTATTGAGTAAAATAGGAGAGTAGGGGAGAGAGAGAGGGAAGGAGGGGTTTTTCTTTGCATCAGAGATGCAGAGCAAAGGACTTCTGCCAGGGAGCAGAGCTTTGAAAGTGAAATGTTAGAATGGCAGATCACAGGGGCCAAGAAAAATGATATTCTCCTCGTTACAACTCCTCCAGCCCCGTGCCTTTGTTGTGGGGGCTTCTGCTTTTAACTGGAAACAGACAGGTCTCGTCTCTACTGTGCTAGTGAGGACACAGCGCAACACACTCTCACGCACGCACAGGCACACATGCGAGCGCACAGACACACACACACACTCACACACACAAAGCAACCTACCTCCGCATCAGTCCTGCATTGTCTAAGGTCTTGTGACAGCTTGTTAAACCTGATGCCACATGCACACTGGGTGTCTCTACAGGAACTACGTCCTCACCTGCCACATGGGGGGGGTGTTATGTGCAGTGAGTGCAGGTGGGAGCCGTGGTCATTCTGACTATGCAGCAGGTAGATGTGACGCTGCAGCTCTTGGGGGGGGGGGGGTTATGCAACACCTCCTTGGCATGTAAACCTGTCAGCACAATCCCTCTGTCTGTGTCTTTCTTGAGGCATTTTCAAGAGATCTCTATTTAACACACAAACCAGGGATGCTATTTAACAAAGCTATTGGTAGACTCTTGTAACACAATGCATTTGGATGTGTGAGTGTTTTCACTGTTGAAATCTAACAAAACAATAATATCTTGGGGCATTTGTGTTTCTAATGTCGTCCTGCACTTTGTGATAATCCATTCGATACTAAGTCACAAAGAGACTTTTTATTTATACTCTTGAAGAAACTGGCTGTTACAGTAATCTCAGTGTTTGAAGTGCTGAAAGACCTTTGTGGCACTTGGCAGATAAAATGTTTTTTTCCTTGATATGGTGTTTTTACCTGAATTAGGGATTTGCATGTGATTCTTCGTGATGCAGTAACGCAGTGCCTTAATGCTGGGTCTGTGCAGTGATTTTCACTGTTCTCGTACAGACACTTCCACCCAACCCTGCCCACCAAAATAGTCCTGACGCCCATACTTCGCATTTGTCATTCGATATTGCAGATGTTTTACAGATGTCATGAATTGTTGACTAAACCCCGCAAATTGTGTAAAACTAACATCGCTCTACTTTTATTTGGCAAATGTTCTTTTCACAGTGGTCCTACTTTTCTGAGGCAAAATATTACCAGTCTTCAGAGTCAGTGCCAACGTCTGTTTTCTAGCATGTGTTTCTGTGAGCGGGTAGCAAGTGTAAGCACTCACATTTTTTATATTAAAACAGTTGAAAAAGCTGACTTTTGGTGTGTGATGGAGAGTGCCATTTAAGAACACATTTTACAGCTTAAGATACAAATGAACACTTACAAAACCAAACACCGAAAACCTTTCATAAGAAAAATCAATAATTTGCCCATATTTTGCCAGGCTGGGAAAAAGAGTCTGTAACGTTCTGTCATGTAATGAATCGTAAATCCTCAGCTCTTTCTGTCAAGCTTTACAATAAAATCCCCGACTCCAATAAAACGGTTGCCTCTTCTCTAAAAAAACAAAGACCTATAAGAATGGAGAGAAAGAAAAAGAGAAAAAAGTGACTTAAGGTCAAACAGTCAAAGCAGCCCTAAAATATGACCTTTGACCTCTGCTACGGGCACATCAACTGTTTCTCATTGGCTCTTATTAGGTTCATGTTAGCATAGTGCGTAAGAGTTTTTCCCCCATACAATTCATGTCTCTTCATCTGTTATGTATTGTAAATTGAGAAACCTGTTGAAAATAACTACTTCCCTCCCTTCGATGTCTTAAATGTACTTCAGTCGTCAGATTGATTGGTCCCTTTTAAAAAATTGCATCCTTCTGTTTTTATGTGCAGCTGTAACATATCGGGTGCTGGGTTTTTCATCAACAGTGTTTTATATTTTCTCTCCCTTTTGCTGGGCCCTGTGATGAATTAACATTGGGCAATATCCCATTGCAAGCTTGAACCAACTTGGAGATAGATGCCACACCACGATATACTGTTACAGGAAGACACTACTGAGTGAAATATAAAGAACTTATGAGAATGGAGATAAATTAACCTTTGGCTTGGAAATTAAATTGAAAAAAAATGTATGGGATATTGTGATATAAAATCCCATATGGTTGTGTTCTCTTAGTCAAATGCAGTAAAAATCGGAGACAGATAAATCTTTGGCAGCATTAGCATTGAGGCTGAAAGCCTGACAGACCTGTAATGTGAGCCAAATTGACTTGTGTGTGTCGTATGGTTTGGGCATGTGTACGTGTTTGTGTGTGTCTGTGTGTGAGGGAAACAGAAAATGTGCAAAAAGCATTCAAGCTCAAAAGAAGACGGCTATCAAAATCCATCACTTCCAGTTTCTTCTATACACTGATGAGATGAAAAAGAAAAGACCAATGAGTCAGAATTCTGATTTGATCCTAATAGGCGAACTTCATAGACTGTAATTTGCATAACTTAAGAACGTGCAGGAAGGCACAACGAGACTTGATTAGGAGTCACAGTGGATTGATATTTCTAGAGAAATACATTGGCCATGAAGCCTTCCAATTGACCCATCAGGACACGTAAATTGTCTACTCATGTTGACAGAGAAAGTGAAAGAAAAAAGAGCAAGAGAGAAAGAGAAGCCCATAAAGAGAGAAAGCAATGAATACATTGAGAGACATTTAGAGAAACTTGTTTGGGCTGGTCATCTTTCACAGACAAGAAAAACATCGTTTTTGAAAGATTTTGAATGCTCTGAATAATTCCAGAGCATTCAAAACATAAAGCAAAGCCAAAATCATTCAGTACAACTTAGTGGGGGTTTTTCTGGCTTTGCCTCCACAAGCCAGTTCAAATGCGTTTACTTAAATGAGTTTACTTACCAGAAAAAAAGTTTGAGAGCGGTTGATATGTGTGTGAAATAGCTTTTCTTGAATTCAAATTCAAAATGAGGAATCAAAAGGTAGCTCAGTAACATATGGAAATTTGCTTCCAGGTTTCTAACATATGCTCAAGAAGTTGAGCATATACAAGGCTTATTAATTAACAAAATTTTGCATGATTGACAGATCAAATAAACGTTATCACATGCATGTTTAGACAGTAATGCATTGACCATTGCTATTAGGCTAGCTGTCCTAGTCTACAAAGATTCTGTAACTTCCAGACACAACATTGTAAAGCAGATGCCAACATAACCAATGGGACAAAAATGTATGCCATAGTTTGACTAGAGTTGGCCTCATTTTGGTCTGATTGTATCTTTGTATTGGTATCACCTGTTTCTCGTTTCTTGTTATTTCCTCCATCATTGTCTTGTTTTCTATTGGTTGATTCAGATTTTTGTGTATTTAAGTCATGCCTTGAGTTATTTTCTTTATCTGGACATTGTTTGTTACCACTGTGTTCGCAATTTGTTTGGTGAGTGTTCTTTTTGCTGTTTGAGTCCTTTCTGATTATTAAAATATGGTCTCTTTTATTCAGTCCTAAACCATGACAATGGAGGCTTTATTGTACAGTAGGTATACACAACATAGACAAGAGAGAGAGCTCCAGCAGCTCTGTCTGGTTTCTATAAAACTGCACATAGAGGCTTGAGTGGTGTGGGCCGACCGGCCTCCTGCTTGGATGCTGGCAGGGCTTTAGAGAAGGCCTGGGTCTCCAGTAAAGCTGATTGACTAGACTGAAGCTCCCCTGGCATCTCTGGCAGAATGCATGCAGCTAAGATGGCACAGCAGAAGTGACACGTACCCACAATTAAACATGTATGTGTGTATGAACACACCATAAAAACAGTCGCCGCAGACATCAAACACTGTGCATTCATCACTTACCCACAACACGACA
>JAVQJS010046465.1:0-13856 GCA_036024795.1 Galaxias rostratus | reverse complement strand
GGTCATCCATGCGGTGATGAAAAAGGGGAAAGGGGGGACAAAAAAAAGTGTAGTAAGTGGGGGGGGGGGGTCAACAAGTAGAGGTTTTGCCATTTATTTTTATGGGAGCGTTAAACAAGAAGAAAGGGCTACAGCTTGTATCAGAAGCAATGGAACATACCATAACTATTTCAAGAGCAGGAAGAATGCCTAGATTGGCCAGAGTCTTGAAGAAAGCATCTCTGTTTTGTGGCTGCAGTGTTTGTGAAAACGCGCAGAATTCCTTGAAAAAGTTCACCTGTAAATAGGAAATGCAAAAATCAATATGCTGTCACTGTACTAGTATTATACAGTATTAACAAAAACACACTGCTACCTAGCAACAGGAACCATAAAAAAAACAACTACTCTGGCTCTACTTCAATGGCTTTTGCTCACCTGCAAGCGATTAATTCAGACTTACCAGCTCTCTCCTTTTACCGTCTTCTGTAGCTTCGTCTGTTAGCTGTGCAAAAACCTCGGTAAGGAACTTTTCGTCTTCCTACGGTACAACAATAGCAAGGTTCAAATGAACGAAACCAAACAAAATATTCAACAGCTTCAGGTCTATTGACATTTAGGTCTAGATTTAAGCACAACTCATTCAAAACATTGTACAAGAGGCATCAAAGCGGATTTAAAATAGTATGCTGAGGCGCAATCCATTCATGTGGAAACTATGACTGCTGATCAGATCATTTACAATGTATTTATTATTCTATGGCGCTCATATTCAATAAATGTATAATTTATGAGCTACTGATTAGTTGTCCATTCAAACACGCACGCAATCTGAAATAGCCTGCATTGTAAACACTACACAAAAGACAATCATTGATATCTAAAAGGGTTATACAACAGGTGTAAAAAGAAATTATAGTCCAAGTGTTTTCTCAAAAAAATGTTCGATCAGATCAATTTGAAAATACATTAACCCTGTCACACACTGCGAGTACAAATGGCAGGCTCATATTTAGAATGCTGGAATGTCTACAAATCTCATTCAATGTTTAGAGTTTAAGAAAATCTGAAATATTCTGTACAGAAATACCACTGATACATTTAGGAAAATACAATGGTTAAACAATTTAAAAGAAATGGCATGCGTTTCCAAATTAACAATTTGAACGTTTCCAAGAAACAGAGCTAACAGTGGAACTCCTGAGTCATAATTCACCAAGTGGTTCTGTAAAAAAGGTTGTGGCAAGGGATAATCTTTTATTGGTTTCATTATCTGTCACAATGAAAACAGCCATCAAAACACAAGAGTGTCTGTTCAATTTATTGGCGTGATTATCAAACAAGATTAAATTTCCTGCTGTGGTAATCAGACGCAATCACTATAAAGTAAAAAAAGTGGAGAATGTAGGTTGAAGAGTTTAAAGCATTTGATCTAGGTTTAGCATTTCATAAATCAAGTAAAAATACATGACATTTGCACTTGCATTAAACAGCACAAACATGGGGTAAAGCTAGATTCTGAGACGACGTATCAGGAGAGCAGGTTTCCGAGGTCCGCCTTACCTGCAGCATGCTGACGATCTCCACCTTGTTGAAGAAGATGAAGGACGTGAGGGTAGAGAGGAAGTTCTCCTCAAATACGGACGGCGTGGGGAGGATGATGTCCTGAATGTACTGCACCCGGTAGGTCTGGTGGATCTTCTGCCGCAGCTCGGAGTCTGTGATGGGGATCACCTCTTTGAACTTGGCCGTCTTGGTGAGGAACTCGCGGTGCCGCTTGGGCTGAACCAGCGCCGGGTCATACTCCAGGCACCCCACCACGTCCATGATGCAGTCGTCCGAGAACATCACCTCGAAGAGCGCAGCTTTGTTGAGGAACAGCACGCCGCGGACAATCTCGTAGAGATGATGAAGGCCCTCTCGGTTGTCCAGGTCCTCGCATACCTGGAAAAGTCCGAGGAGTTTCTTGATGTAGCCTTCGCTCATCAAAGCCAGGGCGAGTTTTTCTCTGCGGATCGGGGACGAGAGAACGGAGGTGACCAGGTCCGCGATCTCCTCCAGCCGACTCAGTTCACAGGCAGGGAGTTCCACAAGGTGACTGGTCTCAGGCATTTCCTCAAAACGCTCCTCCTCAGACTCGTCGATGGGATCCTGGGTGATCTCCAAAGACGGATCCTTTCCTTGCACCTGTAGATAAAACAGCCAACACCAGCACACGCATTCAGAATTACACCAAAAATAGAGACATAAATCCATGACGTCGGGTAACATACCTTATATATTTATGAACGTCATGTAATTGTGGAATACATTTACCTCTTTCAAAAATACTGTGTACAGGATTTCAATATTAAGATAACACACAACTAACTAGTGATATGTGAACAAAAGATGTAAAAAATGAAAAATAAACACATAACCCTCATACAATTGTTGAGAAAACTAGAGGTGAACTTTACCTGACAAATCTTCTCCCAGATTTCATCGCAGCCAGCTTTTTCCTGAAAACTTAAGGCCAAATCATAGTTTTCCGCTTCTGACCAGACAATCAGTGTGTCCTGGGAAAAAGGAAAAAAAGATATGGATGTTCTGTGAAAAAAACTGGTTGCTAATTTTTTTATACATGTGATCACATTGATCCACACAAACAAAATGGAGCTTTCAAGACCAAGGGATTATATAAACCGAAGTTTGTAGTGTTCATAATTTATGGCACACCGTATCATTCCATTTAAAGACATACGCTATAACTTCAACGGAGGAATGAGCTGTTTATATGTGGAAGTGCCTGTGGTTGTGTAAATTACTCACTTGTTGTTTCTGATAGGCTGTATTTGGGCTTATCTTTGACTCCAACAATAGTGAGCCTGAAATGCGAAATAGTGAGATTAGTTTGGTCACACTACTCGGAGATAAGGGTAACAATCTTTGTTTAGTTAGGCAATTAACTTGCTTAAATTTGGCGAAGACTTTCGAGGCCTTATTTAGAGCGAAGTACGAGATGTTTTATTTAGCTAATGTCAAGTTACGCAAACGGCCGACATTTAACTAAATAGGCTGCCAGAAAGAAAACAAACGTTTTCATATTATAACGTCATCTGGATAGGGTTAGGTAGCATGCTAGTTAAGAGACAATTGATTCGAGCAACGTTTACGTTATCGTTAGCCAATGTTAGCTTCACTCAGGCCACGGCAAGCTAATATTAGTTATATCTATGCTAACAAGCTAATGGCAAGGCTAATTGGAAACTCACCGTCAGATTCTGCTCGCACTAATAATGATGTTCCTTTCAGTCTCTCCACAAAGGTAGACGAGACATGTCCAGTACCCCTGTCGTCCCATTGCCGGTCTTCGTTTAGAGTGTATACTTTAACCCGCCGCCGAGTGTCTGACATGGTTACCGAGTTGGAGCTAGCGAGCTAGCTGCTAGCAGGCTAATACTTCAGCCTCTCTAAATAGTGTTTTTCTAACCACGAGATGTGAACTTTGTTTCTACCCGCATGTTCCAGATCTACGTCTGGTGTTTGGCTCTCAAAACAATAAAATACGGGAAGCTACTTCTTAAACATAGCATGCCTAGCCTATCCTAACCATCCTACAGCAGGCCGGATTCGTAAAATTCAGTGAGAACACAACAACTACGACGGCCTCTTCACTACCGTCCACAGTACGCCATCTTGTAATCCGATCTTGTGTCTTTTTCTTCCTCAACGTCAATCAAGCGGTGACCGCCGCGGGGTCTCCTCTGAGGGGCTACGGAAGCCGGTGTGTTATTGTGAACGTTAGTTAGGCTGTTCACAGAACGGACCCACATTCAAGTTAAAAAACCTGTTAATTTACTTCAATTGCAATAAAAGCATCAACATACCACATTATTTATGTATTTTACTATTTCATGATAGTTGAAATATCAGTGCTTTAATCTGAACAAGACTGGTCTTGCTACTACTGTTGAAATACGTAAGTAACGTTTCAATGCAAGGACTTATAAATGTATATATTTATTCAAATTTTTATATAAAATGCATACAAATAAGATTGACAGAAAAAGATGAAAACAAAATAAAACTAAACGTAAATTTCCTGTAGAATCCCAAGACCAACCTTTCATTTACATTGCTCTACGGACTAAATATATTGTAGCCGTTATTCCATGCGATAAATTAGAACGTCAAACAATAAAATAACTGGTCCACCATTGACGTATAGGATGGATAGCCTTAATGCAAAGCATCAAAATTTGACCCAGTATGGAAGTTGGACAGGAGAGTTCAGGTCCTTATCATAAACAGACATCTAGGATTTATGGGTAGAAGGGAAAATAAACGACAAACTATCACAAATAATGAACTGAATAAGAATGAATAAATGGATTGCCAGATAGTACCTTCATTACCTTTTTAACACATGTGGAGACTACAGCATGATTGAGGGGCCATGACAGTTTGTAAGTAAAGGCTGAGTAGTGCTAAGGGGTGATGGGTGGATGGCCGTCATTGTCACAGGTAAGTAGATCAGTAGCTACCTCACACATTTCCAGAGAATATCCTTAAGCCGTTGTAGCTGTGGCAACTTATTGAACGTTTCACATGCTCATGAATATATCAATGAGACAATTATTTAAATATCTCAACCAAGACTCAAATGGTGTGTATAGCTCTATAAGCAACTGAAAGGTTTAGTCTGCGTCTTGAGTCACGTGGAAGTGCTTGTTGTCTGGTCGTTCAATGTCCCTACGGTGATACTCTGTTTCTCACTAAGAGTCTTGACAACCGTTGCCGCTGGAGACTGTAGAACCTTTCGTGAAAGCCTCATTCTACCATCTGTTGGGTCACGTCCAAAATATTTGACCTGTTGGAGGAGTTACAAAAGTAGCCAATATAGAAAAAATATAATAACATACTAAAAGAATGACAGCGTTGGTGCATGTTTATTGACATGGCGATGCATACCTGAATCAACTGTCCGACCTCTAATCCAAGAGCACTGGGGTGTTTTATCTGAACAATTGAGGAAATTAGAGTTAAAAAGAGGTAAGACATTTGACAAGGACATAGTGATACTATTTAAGCTGTTCTTTAATATACACACGGTCAAAAAAAACACACGGCTGTACGCCCAGAATACAAACCCTTTTGTGGTCCAGTTGTGAGTTGTGCAACAGAACAGCACTCATGTTAGGATAGAGCTTTACCATAACACCAATATCTCTGGGAGATGGAAAGAAAGCTAAAAAATTAGATTAATTTACAAGTATTATAATATTTGAGAGTGTGTATGCCAATGTCAAGATCACGTTTTAAGGCCAAATCCAAATACTCAAGATTTTTACCGTATCTCTACTATAGTTGCTGTGTAAACTGCTCCAAACTCAAGCTGTAACTCTTGCTGCAAGAAAAATGAAGCATTGCTTTCAAGGTTTCAACACTAAGCACCCATCGTCCTACCAAGCAGGGCCTATAGCAGCCAATAAAACGATTGATTCTGATAAGTCCTGTAAATAAGCCAGACTGCAGGGAGATAGACTCACATCATCTTTACAGATCTCCGTGATAAACTCCTGAGCTTCATTCATTGCTCCCGGCGTTGGGGCAAACACAGAGAACGTCTCCTCATCCACCTGGCTCATAGTCACACCTGAACAAAAATCGTTAGCTCATTATTGTGGTAATTGCGCTCGAGAAAACGAAAGAATAATTTCACCCCTGTGGCTTTCCACCACAAGATCCGTGGTTTTTCTTACCGGTTTGAGCTTGAAGCCTGCGGAGGTTGTAGCCTCCGGGGCCAACAAAACGAGCTCTTCTAGAAACAGGCACTCGTACATTCTCTACAACAGATAAACACATCATATGACACACTCAACAACAGCTTGAGTCGAATCAAAACAATACACACAAAACCACGGCCTACCAACAACGGGTCCATTTTCTTTTCTCGTAGCCCTGGGCTTGGCAATTGTTTTGTTCATGATGGCAAGGATTTCTTTCTTGGCCACTGAAACAGTTCAAATGGAAGTTATGAACGGTCGAAATATTTAACATAACAAATAGGCAAAATGTTAAATGTTAACACATAGTTGTATTTCAACAATACTTTAGATTACCTGTGGCTTGTTGAATGGCCTCCATGACTACTTTCAGCGGTAGACCAGGAATCTTGACGTCAGCCTAAAGGATGGGGATCATATCAGGATATGTCATATCGAATAGACCAAGAAGGACAATAACTACAATGTTACTCAAACATACCTGTAGAGCATTGATTCCCTTGCTTGTCCCTGCTAATTTGAAGTCCATGTCTCCAAGATAATCTTCTATACCCTTCAATGACAGATAGGAAGAAATAAAAGTCATCTACCCTGGTAAGAACAAGCATCTGTATGTCCCAAAAGAGAGTTCAACCAGTACCAGAATGTCAGTTAATAATCGGTAGTCCTGGATCTCCGTCGGCTTCTCTGGGTTGGGCTTGGAGATGAGCCCGACAGCCACGCCCGCCACAGCGGAGGAGATGGGTACACCTGGACCACAGGAGGTACACACGAAGGAATCAACAACCGAAGAACGTAACAGTCCGGTATCTGTCCATTGAAGAGTTCTTTGAGGTCCTTTACCTGCATCCATCAAAGCTAAGCTACCCCCACAAGCGGAAGCCATGGACGAAGATCCTGGCGTAAAGGAAGACATCCAGACGAAACACAAAACAAGTCATCAGATAAAAAAACAACAACAACAGTTGTTTTCAACAAAGTTCGGCGTGGAGCTCACCGTTAGACTCAAGCACTTCTGACGTGACCCGGATGGTGAATGGGAAGTCTTTAGGGATGATGGGTCGGAGAGCCTTCTCCGCCAGGGCACCTGGGAACGCAGAGTACACAGGCTCTGCATCAGTGAGTCTAACCTCATCTTTACTTTAAAAAAACCCGTGGTGATCGAGCTCTTGAGGCTGTAGCACCTAAACTGTAGAATGCTCTGCCCACAACTATAAGGGTCTGTTGACTCTGTGGATTCTTTTAAAGGCAGCTAAAGACATATCTGTTGGGACAGGCATTTGAGTAATTTGAATTTACCAGGTCTGAATTTTATGCATTTATTGTATTGTATTTGTTGTTGTGTATGTTTAATGTATTGTGTTTTTAGTTTTGCTTGTGTAAAGCACTTTGTGACTTTTGTCTGTGAAAAGCACTGTACAAATAAACTTTACTTACTTAAATGTACAAACGTACTTCTGAGCCATTTAAAAAAAAAAAAATCCTCCACAATTTAAAATGAGAATATGGATCTTGTCCAGGATGAATACTGACCATGACCCATCTCTCGTCTGTTCATCCCTCCCGTCTTTCCAATCTCATTAGTAGCATATGGAGGAAACTGAAAGAAGAGACAGAGAGAGTCAACGTGTATCACAGACACTCTGTAGTGTAGACCGTACCTCAGGGCCTCCAGACGGATAAACTAACACGAGAAACAGAAAGAAGTACTCACTTCATAGTGCAGCATGAAGTTCTTATCTTTCACACCACTGTTTCAGCAAGACAAGGAATGTTTTGTTTTAAGCACACAGTGTACATACAACACATCACAAACACGCCAAGAAAATAATGATATATTTTTTACATAAAAAAAAAATACCTCAAAGCTGTGGTTATGATGTCTGTTTTGATGCTGGATTCCAGAGAGTCAAATGTTACGGAACACAGCACCTATGAAAATAATGGGAGGTTGATTCTACTCAATGACGACACATTAGGCATAAGAACTGTGTGAATGTGTATGCAGCTTCTCCAGACATAACGCCTCTGTCGCCCCATACCTGTGTCTGTCCCCTCTGGAACAGAGCAGAGCCATGGAGAGGCTTGAAGATGTCCACCTCACACGAGATGTCCCTAAGGGACGTCAGCTCTCTCCCGTCACACCTAAAACACAAAAAACATAATAATAAAAACACAAACTACCAGCATTATATCACTCAAGACAAATCAGTACTGTAAACGATGACATGTGATCAATGTATATCCGTGCACACTGGCTGAGAGTACATTTACTTTCTGATTGAGGGTATTTGGTTTCCACGCTAAATGTGAGCGGCACTACAAACAAACTGAGGTTTTGAAAAGTATGACCCATATGAACTGGATTCTCTGTACCGTTTATACTCATTCAGCACCAGGTTGCGGAACACTTCTTTGGACACAGTGTTGAAAGATTCGATAACCTCAAAGCCCTCTGCCAGAGGATATTTCTCTGTAAAAGACAGAAACAATTGGTTCAATACTTTTAGCAGTAAGTTATTAGGATCTACAGTACCAGTCAAAAGTCATACAAATGAATAGGAAGGTATATCCACACTTATGACTGGTATGGTACAGGCCACTATAATGAGATGCAAACATCATTAGTATGCTAGTGCAAATAATACTGGACCGTAAAGGCTTCCATGACATGCAATGCATTCTTGTGAGGAAGCACAATATACACAGCACTTATTGCTAAAATGCCTATGGTAAAAATACTTCCCATAAAAATAATAATAATACAAAACGTTGTATAGTATAAGTCACAACTAGCACAGTATTAATCACCTAATATATTATATGGGTTTCATTCTTGGGTTCCCTGCTCCGGATTATAAACAGCATAAATGCTACTGTGGTCCCTTGTAGGTACACACTTTCAACCTACATTCTTAAACTGGCCTCCTAACTGGTAATTACATTCTTATGTGCAAGTGCAAGCCTATTAAAATTTAAATGGCAACGAATATGCAAGTATCAAAATGAATTGTCTGGTACTCGTTTGAGGGCCAGGGCAAACAAATTATGTTTGCCGCGGACTACAACACTAATGCAATACCTTTAAGTAGTTCTTCTGTTTCTAGCCGAACTTTGTTGATGGCGTCATCTCTTGAAATCTGTTAATTTAACCGAAAGGTCACTTGATAGGCTAGAGAAGAACTGCATTATATATAAAAAGAATATTATTAACGTTTCCTACCTTGTCATGACCATAGTCCGTGAAAACTGCATAGATCTTTTCAGATGCTAACCTTGAGATATAAACGGGAAAAAAAGTAAAATGGCAAAATGTAATCAACCATAGAAGAAAAAAACAATCTATTGGGTGTGTTTTGAATCTTCATCCTGAACGTTACATGCAAGTAGCCCATTTCAACCAAGCATATAAAGATCACAGTCTTACTTCCTTGCTTGCTCCACCATCTCTGGTGGGGCTGAAAAGATCTTGGAAGGCGTGCGTTTGGTGACCTTCTGTTCTCGTGCCATCTGCTGGATGCCGAGAATGATCTGCTGGGTGTGCTTGACTCCAAGCTTCACCGCGTGGCAGAAGTCCTGCTGCAACACGTTCTCAGCCGACGCTTCAATCATTACTGAAACACGCAGAAAAGCATACTAATGAGCTATCAAAATATAAATATGAATCAATTTATAAACAAATAGGATAAAATAAGGCCAATAACCTTAAAGCATTAACGAAGTGATTTACAGTATTTTTTATTATTATAGCGGTTGAATGGAGAAAAAAAGTGGAAAACACACGTTAATATCATAGTCTAAACAAAGCAACATAACAGATCATACATGTGGACTAACCAACTTGACTGGAGGGGGCTCCGGCCACTATGAGGTTCAGGACACTCCCAGCCATCTCCTTCCTGGTGGGGTTGACGAGGAACTCCCCGCCAGCCATGCCGATTCGCACTGCACCTGGAACACAATGTGGAGTGGAAATTAAGAGGGGATCCCGGACGAAACGAAGAACTGTTTAACTTTGTAAAAAGTCCTCATGAGAAACTCACCGATTGGTCCATTCCAGGGGATATCAGACAAGGCCAGAGCGGCAGAGGCTATGGACAAATACAAGACCGTTTTATCCACGAGGAGGAGTTTGGTGGTTTGTGTCTAAGTCAGTTATTTAATTAGTGAATGCTGTCAAAGGTAAAAATTCAACCTTAGGGTATTCTCACCTCCATTGATGGCCAGGACATCTGGGTCATTGACACCATCCACAGCCAGAAGATTACACAGCACCTATTGTTCAAAGACACACACACACACACACACGCGCACATGCGCACATGCGCGCACATACACACACACATAACAAATTGCAGTTTACTTCAAAAACATAGTAACAACACACGGTAACATGTTTTGCAAGACTGTCACCCCGTACTTGAATAAAAACCCATTCACCTGAGTGTCATAGAAATAACCAGCGGGAAAAAGGGGTCTGATACACCTATCTGAGGAGAGACCAAATACAATTGAAAAGCCTTTAACCATCTCATAACAGAATTTAATGGGAATACATATAAAAGTAAAATTAGGTAAAAAGTAAACAAAACCTTTCTAAACATAAATATGAATTACTGAACCATTAAGCTCAACTCACCAATGAGTCTACTTGTAAGAATCTCATTGTCTGTAGTACCCAGCTCTCTCCTCAAATGGTTGGTAGGAATTCTACCAGCCGCAGCAGCTTTCTGTCTGTAATCCACCTGTCATTCACCCACATAAAATACTGGAGATCAAAACGTGGTAATACTAATCTTTGGATTCAGTGCCGTCTGACGGAGACACCGGAGAGAAAAAAAAATGACAAACTCACCACAAGTGGCATGAACTGAGAAGGGGATGGTTTTGTTTTGCTAACCGCAGTTACCATCACTGTAGTATCCCCAAGCTGTATGACAACAATGAAAGAGGAGGGAAGAGATGTTTATTTGAAACGTGTTTTACAGTACTGACCATTGAGCTCATATTTTGATTATAGTAGGCATGCCGTCTGGATAGTATTACCTGGACCACTGCAGATCCATCAGCAAACCTGGCCAACTTTCCTGTGGAGATCTCAAGTTTCCTGCAAAGGTGGGGTAATTTTTTTAAAACCTAGCGGGTATTCGTCTCTTTTACATTCACTTGTCTAGCTATTACGAAAACAAATCCCATGGTCACGGTTTACCTCGCCTTTGAAAGTCTCAGGTCAATGAATGTGTAATTTGAGAAGGTAAAGTTTAATTTCACGTTGTCATTTGGACGAATGTCAGAATGTTTACTCACTTGTCCCCCAAGTCTACTCCCACTTTTCGTAATGTTCCGTGGCTGCACCACACACTTTGGTGGCATAACCTTACATGTAGTTGGGCGAACGAGGACCCTAATCGTAACAAGTACCTCATACCTATGAACTGAGAAGATACAAGTTTATTTTTATAATGAGAGAGACTTTACGCAATATTTTTCAGCATGGAGGCTTCCATGACAGTTTGTCACATGCACGGAAGTATGTCGGAGGATCGTGTGCTCTGATTGGATATTTAATGTGCACCTTAAATACAAGTAAGTATCCCCACAGCAAAATAAACCGTTCCGAAGGTGTTTTAATTGTTTTTATAGAACGATCACTGATTTATAGCCTTAATTAATTGTGTAATATCTATTTAAATCATTTGTCACCTATACAAACACCCCCATCAGATCTCACTATCACCATATTATTTTTAAAAACCTTCAAAGATGCGATGGCTACTTGTATTTCTTGTAAGCTTGGAACATTATTTTCCATCCTTTTTTTGTTTCTCTTGTGTGCGGCTTTGTATGCACGTGTGTGCAGTGTTGTAAGTGTTGACTCTACTATTCAGTTGCGGGTGAATATGACCCGTCTCCAATTAAAATCCAATTTGGGGAAGCATAGTAAACCATGATCTGCCAGGGGTGAAGAGGGTAATTCTCTAAATATTGATTACGTATATATTAATTGAGCTAAAGATTGAGTATATTTTTACTCAAACTAAAAACTTTAACTAAAACTTTAACTAAAAACTTTAACTAAAACTTTTGTATAGGTCTGAATTAGTCGTTCAAATGACATAATATGACAGTCTTTTCCCATTCTGCAGTCCTAGTTTAACCATCTCTTTCCTGTCTTCTATATAAACTGTTAACCATTGGTAATATCTGAGGATCACATCCAGCAAGACTGGAAGGACAGCTTTTGCTATGGGAACAGAATGCTGTCATCAAGACAGATAAACTGATAAACTATGTTCTAGCTGTTCTATATTCTCCGTGGAACTTAATTTAAAGTTAATTATAGATTTTATACTGTGATGTCCTAAGAGTACAGTTTGTTTGCAGGGATCTTGAGCAAGATCAACACATCAGTAATACAATAACTAAACATAACATAGTTTATTTATTTTGTAATATGTTTGTATGTATTCACATTGCTGGCTATATGATGAACATAAACCTCAAACATGTCTGCATGTCAGAATCGAATAAGCTGATTTCGAGCGTGTCAAGAGAGGACACGCATTGACTTGAGGAGACAGATAGTTATATGACCACGGCTTGAGTAAGTAAAACAGTAATTGGGCTGGAAGAAATCTTAGTGACAGAGAGGATAAACGATAGGTGGGATTTTTGTATTGAATACTGTAAAATCACCATATTCTTTGTGGATGGTCTCCCCACATAAGGTTAACACATGCTCACCAAAATATCATCCGGACATTGAGAGCAAGCTCAAGATGTTTGTGGTTACTTAAAAATACCCATGAGTTAACTAACAGGAAACACATCACATCCTTAAAGAGGGAGGAACCAAGAAAGACAGAAACTAGGTTTGAACAGCAGAGTCACCAAGAGAGGGGATGAGAGGAGAGCTAAAAAAATCTCAGTGGGTAAGGCAATCAGGGGCGGACTGGATTCCCGGCCAGCCGATCAATTCCAGGCCAAATTTGCCGGTGGTTATCGTCCATGGCCTATAGCCTGGCCACTGGCCCTCACAGACAGCGCAACCGCAAGGCTGCATGTCGGAAAGTGCCTTTGAGATTGTCAGACGCATTAAACACCACAGAAAATTGTAAACAAACGAACAAAATGTTTTACTTCTTGCGTACTTTTGGCCGCTCGCAATAATAGGGCCGATCCATCTCGAAGTTCCGGCCCGAATTTCTGTCCCAGTACGTCCTTGAAGGCAATCATCTGTAGCATAGGGTGGTCCTTTTAATATTTTTTGGGCTTGGTTTCAACATGCAGTTAAATGTGAAAAGAAATCCACCCATTTAGCTGTTCAAGTTTAGCTAAACAGTTTTGGATGTCTAAATGTTTTATTTTTACTAGACCACAGGGTAGGATGGGTTTTGAGAAGGCAGCCAAAGGAATTCGTCAATCGCTGTTGTGCTCTGACTGTGTTAGGAATGCTGGTGTGTGTCTGAGTATTCATCACTGATACATCAAAGGAAGAATCAATGCTTCTTCGTAACAACATTGGCACACAATACAAGACAAATAATGGGGAGATCCCTTTCTGATGACTCAAATGTCAAGCAAGGATAGCCCTACATTAAAACATAAACATGAGAGATAGACGGTCGGGCAATCAATCCTCCGCATATTTTCCTCCAGACTGAAGATGACGTACTTCTCGAAGCAACATATCCACGCTGAGAGTCAATTAAGTATTAGGTTTAAACATGTGACATGAAGAAATATGAATTATGCTGAGACTCAAGATGTTTTCCCGTCTTCCAATTCCTTAAATCGGTCGTATTTGGGATGTGAGGTATTTAGCTTTGGTCTTATCTAGTGATGAATTTTGAGAATATGGTGAGAAGACATAATTATTTTAACAAATCTACAGCCTCAGTCAGCTCTGTCTACCAAATACGGGTGGACCTTGTCCATTTAGGTTCCAGGCCTGGCTGAATCCAGAGAAAACAGAATGACTAACCAACGGTTGCATCGCAAATTTAAATCTGCATCTTCTGCGCTATGGTCGTGATAGCTGAACTTCAATTGTTAAGAAAGGATTTTGCTATCAGGACAGCTATTCAAACTAGTATATTCAGAGGGGAG
>JAVQJS010046458.1:0-12332 GCA_036024795.1 Galaxias rostratus | reverse complement strand
TAATAATAATAATAATAATAATAGTTATAATATTAATAATCAGAAGAATGAGAATAACAGTATTAATAATACGTTTAATTTGTAGGAGCTTCTCTATGTGTACAATTGTATAAAAATGTACAATATTATAGAAAATAAGACAGACAAAAGTTATTGAGGAAGGGAACATAAGCACACATATATGCAGTATGCATACAACGTCGAAGATAGCAAGCTAGGGGTAGTATGTAGCATAATTTCATAATTTTATTTCCCTGTTAGCATGGACTAGTGTATGCCAATTGTATTGTACAGTTTTTTGCTGCGATTGGCTATAATGCCGAGTATATCATTTTAATAAACAATTACTTATTTCAATTATAGCAAATCCAACGTTTGCATGTAAACGCACTAACATATAACGCCGTCTGACATAAATCTGGCACCTTTCTTCCTAACGTTTTAAACTGCCCTTGGTGATCTGATCAGACAAATCTTAAGCGACTTAAGCGTCTTTGTGCATTAGGAAAAGCGCTATATAAATGTCATGAATTATTATTATTATTAAAGGCTTCCACCGCCTTGCTACTATTTCAAACTGCTGCAAATTTTGAATGCGACGTTCCAAACTGTTCCGTTGCGTCACGAATCTTTGGTCTGATCTAGGCTTTGCAAAACGAACAGTAACAGTAATTTAACTATTATTTGCGGTAAATGTAACGCATTTTCGCCTACATTAGAGTAGTCCTAGGTGTTTTCATGCATTACCTAGTATTCTTAGACCATTCATGGTTTATTGAATTTTCATTAGTGTTGCTGCTTGATGTAGTACTCTCTCTCCTTCTCTCTTGGTCTCTCTCGCTCTCCCTCACACACTCACACTCTCTCTCTCAAACACACACAAACACACACAAACACACACACACACACACACACACACACACACACACACACACACACACACACACATTTCTGGAGAGTCCTGGCATGTGCTAAACTGTCCGGAACACCACAGGGAAAGAGCAAGGGACAGAGTGAGAAAGAGAACGAGTTAAAGTCGGCCAAGTGGGGTGGGAAGCTGAAAAATAAATACATTGCGATGGAGAGAAATAGGAGGTAAAGAAAGCACACACATAAATGAAGTCAAACAAATAAAACATCCCGAGCCCTTGGTCAGCAATGTTACTTTGAACACATCTCTCCGCTTGAACCCTCTCATTGAGAGCCATTGTCAACAGTGGGTTATAAAGTACAAAGATGTGCTCCGGGGCTCTGCGCCGTGTTGCCTGGCCACACCACGGTCGCTGCATCTTGGGCTCCCTCGCGGTCAGTGGCCTTGATGGGGAGGACAGGCCGCTGAGTCCACACCCCTTACCCAGCCCACCCGTTAGCCCTGTCCACAGCATCCCTAACTCGGCAGGAGACACCAACCCCACCTCAGCGAGTTGCTCCGTCTGGATATTATTGTTACGAGAAAAAACGTTGCAGCGCCGACGCAGAGGGGGCTCAGCCCCCTGATGCCGTGTGCCTCCATAAATCCTACCCCGCACGACTGGAAGTTCCTGGATGTGGTGGGAGTGTGTGTGGGGGTGGTGGGGAGGGAATAGCACAGCGATAACACAGTGGCCTGGGCCACGTGCTCTCCCCCAACGGGGTCACAGGGGTCTTGCGCAACATGTGCGCACTGCTGGGATGAGACAGTGTGAACAAATAGGAGAGGGGTGACCCACCAATGTCCAATGGTCGTGCTGGCTTCAATGGAGGAAAGGACTGTGATGGCGACTGGCTCAACAGCGTGGTTCCCCTACACCTCTCCCATACTGAGAAGCCTGTTGTGCCAGTGAGGCAGAGGCAGAAGTCTTAAGTAAACACCCTGAGGAGGCTAGCAGGCAGGATTATTTCCCTCTCTGCAATTCCTCGCTTGGTTAGACTGCCCTCGTGTGCTGCACTGCAAGTGCACTCAATGCCTGCAGCCTCCTTTCCCCACAAAGAGGAGAGAGGGAGACGTAGCTCTTTGTGCATGAGACAGTAGCGCCAAGAGGGAAATCTGGAATGAAGTGAGCACCTGCAGGGCACACAGCAGGGCTTAATGATCCCATGTCTCTGCTAAGTGTTAAGAAACCCCTTACCTTACCCGAGCCATAGATCACCATGTTTAATAAGCAGGAGCAAAGCAAGATGGAGCAACTATGAGCCAAACACGAAAATATTACTATTCTCCCTCCCTCCAAATAAAATGGCATATTTTGCTTCCTCCCCTTACGAGAGTTGTCAATGGACTGTTATACAGATGAATAAAGCAAATCCCTGCCCGATTCGGTCCAGGCTGCAGCGCTCATTTACGCAAAAGAAAATGTGTTCTGCTGGCGTTTGGTTGCGGGAGCCTTGGACGGCCACTGAAAACGCAGAGACTGGCTATTGGCAGGCGAGCCGCAGAGACAGCGTGAAGCAGGGCGATGACAGAGCACTGCTTGTCCAGAGTCCTGGGGCTTAGGCTGCTGTTTGGGTTGGCACAACGCTCCAGCCACGCAGCGTGCCAAATACCATAAGATCTCACGCCCCATCGATAACGTGACGGACAGACAGACGGCGAGCATCCAGTTATTCAGCAGATTGCAAATCAATGGCTTACTGGAGGCCACCAGTGGACTGCCTTGAGGCAAGGTCTTACCACGATGGGTTTGGAGGAGGAGGGAGAAGGGGGGTTGATAGAAAATACGACCCAGTGTTTGAAAGCATCTGCTCATGCAGCATGTCATTGCAGCATGTCACCACCCCATCTTCACTTGGGTGAAGACTTATTAACTTATTAAAGCTGGGCAGCCGGCTTAGTTCCTCCAGTATCAGGGGCAGAATGGTAGCACAGCACTAAGACTCAGGTTCATAAATAATTCAGGACCAGCTATCTCTGACGCTGCAAAAACAACAACCTGCCATCGCACAGGAATGATCAAATGCTGAAGATTTTCCAGCCCTGCTGTGTTGCAAGAGCAGCCAACTAGTACTACGTTAAGTAAACACATCTCAAAGCTATTTTTACTGCTGGCAGAACTTGTGCCGTGTGTCCTGTATTTCCCTTGGCATGCAATCTCTACACCCAAACCAGCTAAGATTCGCTCAAGAATGACATTCATCTTATAATTTGACTCATTTTGACATACATTTTGATAAGAAATATGTTGACACCACAAAAGATTACAAGCAGAACCAGAAGACTTTTAATTGAACTTTGGGTGGTCTTGGTCAGATTGCTTCCTCTTCATTGGCTTGCAATAGACAGTACACTTCAAAAAAGGCACCAAAGTCCGAATACAAGTTTCAAGACTTCTGACTAGAGGGATGGGTGGTCTGGAGCTACACCTCTGGAGCCCTGTGAAACTCAACAGCCACGCAACAAGTACCAAACCGGACTGACATTGATGCCATGGTGATACAGCCCGTCTCCTAACCAAGAAGGCAGGAAGGAGGTGGGCTATAGAATTGGATGTCACGACCGGTTACCAACCATCTGTGGGGGGAAAAGATATTTTCACAAGCACCCCCCCTCCCCCCATGGGTCGACATAATCTAGAGTCACACAGGGCCAGAACAAGAAACGGTTTGTGAAAACTCCCTCACTCCTACAAAACACAGCCTGCCAGTAAGGTTGTAGGAACGTAAAGACCTTGAACTGGTCACAACTCGTCTCAGTAAGAATGAATGTGGTTGGACTGCACATTGAAAATACCGTAGATATGGGCTACTGTGGATTGCATTTAACGTATCATTGATAATATGCAGCTTTGTTTGTACAGTTTTATCTTCAAAGAATGATTTTATCGGTATACATTGTGGCTGTAACACCAAAATAAATTTTCTTTCTATATATTTACGCATATTTAAAAAGCTTATGTTCCCTCTATCTGTAGAAGCTGAGCAAATGTTACATTTGACATTAGATGCAAACTATTTTAAGCAAATATTGAGATATCAGTGCTACCACAAATCGACCTAACTGTCTTATAGAGCACACCAAGAAAAGTCACTTACCATCTCATCAAAAGCTCTTTCATCAAAGATAGGAGGGTTTCCTGTAAAAATACGACCATTTCCACAACTGCTATAGCTGTGCATTCGATTAATGTTTCCTGTACGGCTGAGGTTTGGGAGGCAAAGCCAATGATCCTTCTGGAAGGTTCTGGTGGGAGTCTTAATGGCCGCCGTGGTACACTGAGGCCTGTCTCTCCGGTAACTCGAAAACAATAAGCCTTCATTGTTTCAAAGAGAAGCCCCAGTGTGCTCTTTCATTGGAGTGGGTGTCTGTATCAGGTTTTGCAGTCTATTTGTTGGCTTCGGGAGCCGACCAGAATTTACTGCTCTGAGTTTATCGAGCAGGATCATTTTCATAATATTAATCACAACTGTAATTGTTGAGAGACTTTATTGGTGAAAATGTATGCTTTCCAGTCTGTTCAGAGGCAAAGCTGTTTGGAATTTAATGTTTGAATTGTAAGCAAAGCTACTGGTTCTCCGCAGGCCTAAACCCTTTCACTGAATCCCTATGTTTTATTATTGTAATATGACAAGAAATGTGTGTTAAGATTGTCAAAAGATTCAAATGTAATAGACATGTACTTTTTAAATCCTTTTTGAAGTATGCTAATACACCACCCTTTATATTTCTGGGCCTTTTTAATAGCCAGTGCCCATTCACTTTTGCATCAAAACGGGCTTTTCCTCTAGAGGAACATAGCCCAGGTACCTCCCCTTCCTGCCTCCATTGACCTCCAGGGAGTCAGAGCCCTGGTGGTCCACCAGGAGGAAGATGAAAATATCTGTGAGGTAAGGCCAGCTATTTCCTCTCCAAATTATCTCCGGGAACATCAATCATGGGGCTCTCGAGACAAAATGGCTGAAGTGTAGGCTTTGGCCAAACAGCCGCCACCGACATGCCTGTTTCATGTGTTTATTTCTATTTGCCGGTCAAGGATGTTGGATTAGACGTTCCTGGAGCATGGTGCCACTAAGCCATAAAAAGTACACACACGCTAAGGAATATGACCAGCGTTTCGGTTACATCATGGAGGCTGCATTGTGCTGTGACTCTCCTGGAAAGGGAGATAGGCTTGCAGTTAGGCTTTTCCATTAAAATTCTTTGCCTCTATAAATAGCACTGAAAGCTACTTTAAAGTGCTTCTATTATTATTAACAAAGGATTTGCAAAGCCATTAACATGGTTCCCATCAGGATGATACAGAGCGCTCTCTCCTCGGGCGTCTACCGCTGACTGGGGAAAACGTGTGTGTGTTTGTGCACGTCTCTGCGTGCAGGCATGGCCAAGAACATGTGTGAGTGGCAAGCCTCTTACACCAGCCAACGTGATGCATTAGCTCCAGCTAAAGGGCCATAAAATGGAGGAGCTTTTGATGGCAACGGCGAACCGTGGACATCGAGCGAGGGACCTCTCATTACTCCCCTGCCATCCCCGCATCTGGAATCAATTAGCGCTAAAGAGAGCGCGCCGATCGAAACCGATTCGTGGGCTGTCTCTTATTGTGCTACGGGACATCTGCAGGCTCAGGTGGAAAGCATCACAAGAGAACCCTGCCGATTGGGTTTACAGGGCCCTGAATCCTGCCAGGGTCATCCAGGCGCCATGGGACGGGTAAGGGCGAGAGGCTGCTGCCGTGTTATGAGAGAGGATCAACCGAGCAGGCACCTGGTAAACTGATTAAACATGTTGATTCACCAAGTTAGGGAACAACAAATCAAACTGAGTTAGAGTTATTAAAAAACAAAAACTATTGCAGCTGAAAATGTACAAGCAATGACATTTTGGGCCTGAGAGAATAGCATTGAGTCGTCCCCCCAGAATGGTGGGCACTTTGTGAGACGAAAGCGACTTTCATTTGGGAGAACCTGGCTCCATCGAGGAGCCCACTCCCAAGGTTGGAATAATATGTTAACAATATAATATTCCCACTCCTGATGGGAACGGTTACGGTCTCAGCCAAAGCAGAGGCCTCTTTTTGATGTCGTGCCAGTCGATTAACTGCGGCTTCGGCGCGGGACCCGGAGAAAAGGCTTTCGGTGTTCGTTAGTCTGGGGCCCGGGCTGGAAAAAAAGGTTAGGAAACGCGGTGCTGTTGCTGTTGCTGAGTGTGTGATCTACGGCTGCCTTCAGAAGTGCGGTGGGGACTTGAACGTGACGCAAAGGTTCGGCCCCGTTAATGCCTGGCGCCGGACGGTAAAGCTCGGTGACAGACCCGCGTGCTCCTTCATGCCGTTTCAGGGTCTGGCGCTGGGTGCAGGGCGCTCGTGTGCACGCCGTACCGCGCAGGCTTCCTCTCTTCCGGAGAGTTGTCTTTGAGGTTTACATCTTTAGGACTGTAAATGTCTACGCATATAGTACGTGTGCCAGGGAGCACTGAGGTGGGTGTAATTTTGCGTTAGAGAACATGGAGAGAGTGCATGTGCCTTTGTAAGAGTGCACCTAAACTGTGCGTGTGTAGGACTCTGTGTGTGTGTGTGTGTGTGTGTGTGTGTGTGTGCTAGTGAGTTGGAGCTCAGAAAGAAAGTGTGTCCGTTTGAGTGTCTGTATCTGCTTGGTGTGTAATGATGTAACACCTGGCCCTGTGTGGGACATCTGAAGGCGGACCACGCCCCACAGTAATTACCCAACATGCCTGTGTGATGGCGTCCAACCACGTCCCACCAGTGAAGTCAGCACCACTCCAATAGAGAGCCAATAAAAAAGCCTGCCAACCTAAAGTCAACCTGTAATGGTGACACTGCTGGTGCTGTGCTATTGTCATCAGCAACCAATCAGATTAAATTCAACAAAAACTGACTTTCCATTGAAGGAAAAAAAATTAAGAGAAAAAAAATATCACAGTCATTTATCGTCAACAGAATGACGTGTCTTTGTTGATGGTATGTTGTATCTTGCACTAATGGACGTTGTAGTATATTTCGGAAACGTACAGTATGTGGATTTTATACTGGTGTTCAGGTTACAGGTTGAATCGTCATCATTTTTGAATGACGCTACTAAAATGTTGACTATCAATACTCCTTCAGAAAAAAGCGCTGTGATCTCTCCGCCACTGTTGTTTTTCCTCGAGGGACGTCCAGGAATCGACCCCTGGGCAATGGGGACTAGGGTCAGAAAAAGGGTTTAGAAAGGGTTTAGTGCCTGGGGGTTAGGGGTCAGGGGCTGGGGATATACGGTCCGAGCTCCCAACCCTTGAGACCCATTTGTCTCCTTTCCAGGCCGGAATCCGGCGGAGGATGCCCACAGACTCGGACAACACAAGATACAGTATGACTTGAAGGTACTCATGAAAAGTTAACAGAACACAGATTACAACTGCTTTATTTGCAGGTTTTGAGGCTTGAACTCACGGGAAAAGTTGCCCCTACTTTCCTCATACGTTTATTTTGTGTTTGAGACAAAAACCACACAACACTGTAAACACACTCCCTTGTGTTGGTGTCAAGTCCAGGTTCTCAGAGAGCAGGTCTACAGGGAGCGAGGGCCCGCAGCGGCCTGGTGTCCTGAGGAGAACCCAGGGGTCATGGAGGGTCCACAGGGGCCCCTCAGGCTGAGAGAGGAAGTGGTCATGGACAGTCGACTGTGTCGGTGTTGACATATCCCCCCCTGGAACAGGAGAGGGAGATGGAGGTGATGTGGTTGCCACCGCCTCTCCCTCTCCAACCTGGGAGTTTAGGTTGGTGGGAACACAAACCTGGTGAGCTACACCCGGCCACCGTGGGAAGCATTCGGAGCCAAGCTTCTCTTTGTGTGTGTGGTTTTAATTTTGGACTCCTCTTGGGCACATGGCGTACAATTACATTTGTAGTTTTTTCTTGCTCATAATTTAGCGCTAGAGCTTGATACACTTAGTAACTAGTGTAAGGGTGCTCCCGCCCGCACACCCCAACACTCGCACACGGTTTCCGAACCTTACATGTAGCCACTAGAGGGTGACAGTGACTCCACTCAATGTGAATGAATAGGAGAGAAAAAACAGTCAAGCGTCAATCTTTGCGAGTCTGTGCGTGCTCGTAGGGCTGTGTACCAGATGTGGAGCTGTGCGGAGTCCCCTGCTCCGGAGGCGGTGGGTGTTGCTGAACGTGTCGGCAGCCATATGGACGAGGGGCTTTGGAAACATCCCATTACAAGTCGTTCATCAGACACTTGACAGGGCCCACTCCCCCCTGTTTGGATTGTTGTCACGAGTGCAGCTGCTCCAAATGGGCCCGGCCCGGCTAGATTAACCCCTCGCCGGCCAGGCCACTGACTAACCGACAGTACATTATCTTCAGAAAGATAAGTGGACTATTTGAGGGGTTGATGCTTTAGGTAGGGGTTTGTTTGGAAAACTGCGATGTTTGTTTGATTCACCCCTGACCACCTTCAGTTTTTAGGTCCGCGCCTCCAACCCCTTGCTTGTTTCCCGTGTCTTCCTGATACCGCCGGGCTGTCTGACAGCAGGGGACACATCCAGTGAACACACAGCGTGGGGTCCAGTCACACTGTTTACTCTCTACTGAAAGGGGGAGGGGGGTTTGGGAGCAAGGGGGGGGGGGGGGGCGGGGGCTACATGAAATACGGTAAGAGGCCCAGGCCGGGAGCACCGGTGGATGGGAATATCGCACATCCCTCCTCGACCCAGGAGAAAAGGAGATGACGAAGGTCTCGCCCTGCTACACTGGGGGGCCGACCTTTATGATCGCAACGAGCCTCTGGGGTCAATCCTCTGCAGACGACTCCATCCGTTCATGTTCACGGACCAGCGGCAGGAACGAACTAGCCAGCAATTCAGACACGGTACATAAACATAGTCAAATTATACCTTTCACTGGAAGCAGAAAACCGTCCTTATCTAGCTCCAGGGACTGGTTCACCCCGAACCGAAACTGAATGCATTGTGTTGTGTGATTGTCTGTTGAAACATCAGGACTCTGGAATCTCCAGGCCAGTGGAGCATATCGGTCCCAGTTGTTACTTTTTGAGTTTTCACACATTTTCATACATTTTCACACTGGATGGTATATAAAGCGCCCGGGGCGCTTTTGGTAAAGGTAAACTAACGGATTGTCTTGGTAACGGGCCATTACACAAACACCTACCCCCCACACACATCCACACACATCTAAATTCTACAGCATCTCCTGAGTCAACTTGGCAACGTGTGCAGAGCTGTATTGGAGCGCTGCTATGAGAAAGGCCAGGGAGGAGCACTGTTGTTCATCTGGGAGAACAAGACATGACTCCTGGCTCAGTTGACTCAGAGGTGGGCCTATTTAGGGTTCTCCTCCACGATTTCAATCTCAACTTTTGTTTTGCTTGGGAAGAATACTGACAGGAAAGAAGTGGACTCTAGGAAAACAAATTTTATTTTAAAGTTTATTTTCATGAGTAAAAAATGTGTTCCAGGCCAACCTTTGGAATGGATCATTTTAACCCCTTTCAGATTTTCTTTTTTAAAAAGTTTTAGTTTTTTCAGGTGATTCAAGGAAATGTAAATATAAAAATAAATACATTGAACAATAGAAAGTTACTATTTTGACGATCGAGAAAATGTTAAGCTCCTTCTAGGCTTGACAATAACAAGGAAAGTCCTGACAGACGACCACAGAACTATAATAGACATTGTGGTGTACACTGTGTTGGCATTCAGATCAGAAAACCAATTAACTAATTACGTGATGACATTTGGGTACCAAGTTTTGTCTGAATAGGAGGCAGCTCCCCCATCTGGAGAGAGGAAACACTGATTTTGTGTTCCATTGGCCACCTTATCCTGGAAGTCCCATTTCTGCTCACTAGATGTCAGCATTGTCATATTGTGCGCTGCATACTGGTGCTGGCACTGACTGAAAAAAACATCTGTGCGTGGAGTTTTGATTGGTAATTATCTATGTGAGTCTCTTGGAGGATGAGAGAAATGTCTTCAAAGCTTGCAACATTCATGTTTCTTATTTTAAGCCTTCCCCTCTTTCATCTATTAAAAGACTGCCAGCCTCACTGGTAGCTTCAAGCGTTTTCTTTTGAGATTACTCAATCACATTTTCCCACTGAAGAAGATTTCCCAAAGCTCATTGTGTCCGTCCACCACAGAGAATAAAAAAAAACCTGTCCATTTGGTGTAATCCATGGATTCCCCATTAAAGGGGAGCCAAGGGCTTCCAAACGGATGGGCCAAACAAAAGACGGCTTTAGACCCCCAAAGCCCCACTGAGGTTTGCTCCAGTGATTCCATTTTCACCTCCTTTGATCGGCTGTGTGGATACAGGAATGTATAATTTTTTTGATACAGTCGCGTAGAAGGAGTGGATTCCTCAGACAAACTGAAAGATCGTCATCCTTGTTTGTCTGCTTGTCTTACTCGAGGGGAGGATCCGTGGTTCTCAGGAGCACCGGGGCGAGAGAAGGAAATGTCCCTGGAAGAGCACTGGGATGGAGAGACGGAGGAGATTTGATGCACACCGGCCAGGAGCAAAATCGTCAAGCGAGATGGAAAAATATGAACGGACATGATGGCATTACTGCTGCTTGTTCTGGTTGATAATCAGCTTCCAGGCTGGCAAGTCTGCAACATTGATACATTTAGACTCAGCGTATCCCTCTGTTTGTCCAGAGAGGACACAATTGTGTTGACAGTTTAGGCGAGGGGAAACAATAGGATTTAATAATGGGTTCGGGTGGGTACAGAGAGGTGGGGATGCCACACTGGAACACAAGCCCTGTGGAGCTCCACCTGGACTGTGGCTTGTTTTTCAGCAGCACTCCTGGTCTGGACCCATTTACGGGCCCTCCTAAATCCTGCCCGCCATGTGAAAGGGATTATCTGTTCCTCCTCCTCCTCTTCCTCCGCCCCCTCGTTCTACCTGCGTGTTTTCCCGTCTGCATTAAGACCCGTCTCATTCATGCGGAACACGTGTGAAATGTTGCTGCTGGGTGCCGAGTAGGGGGTTGGGGGGGGGGGTGTTATGAGTACGGAATGCAGAGAGCTCACGCACACCCCGAGAGGCACCCGAGAAATAGACGTGGAGGCCGAGATAGAGACACACACACACACACACACACACACACACCAAAATCAGACATGTTACGAAGACAACCACCCCAAAGTCGTTGCACCAGGCGTCTGTTGGTGGAATGCTTTGCTTTTAACAGGCGTGGTGTTGTTGTTTTCCCATCCATTGACGACGGAAAGTAACAAAATGTGTTTCAGGTTGTAAGTCTACCCCATCCCCCCTCCCGCCACCACCTGACGGATGAAGGGAGGGATAGTCTCGGGAAGGGGAGGAGGTGTCTGGGGATATGTTGTGGCAGGCTGCTTCAATCTCTCTCCAGAGGTAAAGCGGCAAAGTCCACTGTCACCTGAGTGGGAAGTCAACATGGACCAGGGGTGTCAGCGCTAGGTGTCCTGGGAAAGGGCAGGGGGGAAAACATCGACGGGAAGCGGGGGGATGTTTCAGAAAACCTGCGCACGAAAAAGTGTTCATGATCTGACATAAACGTTGAAAGAAGTGGCCGATGTGTCTTTGTTCGTTGGATTAACCCGGTGTCTGCCTACTTGACAACGAAACCCTTTTTCTCTCAGACAGGCCACGTGGCGCAGGTGCTGCGAGAGAGAACAGGTGAAAAGAGAACAACCGTCCCCGAAGAGAAGGTGAACCTGACGGCTCTGCGAGCAGCGTTTGAAGTGCTTCTGAGACAGAAAAGGAGGCGGAGGGAGACATCGGGGATTGCCATCCATTTTCCACGCTTCGCTCTCCCCAACCGGAAAAAAAAGAGAAAACATTGGCCCCGATCTTTGATGTCTGCTCCATCAGATGTGCTGCGTGTGTGTGTGTGTGTGTGTGTGTGTGCCATTAATTCATCCCAGCCACCCCAGCTATTCTCCGAAGGGCCACGGCTTATTTCAGGCGGGACCGGCTTGGTGGAGATGGAAGACGGAGCGAGGCGCGGCTACACGAGGCAGCCGGAGCGAAAACAAATTCAGAGCATGTCGGGGGGCCCCCGCAGGGCCTTCCCAGCGTGCTGTGCGGCGTGTTAGAGAGATCCCCCCCCACCTCTCCCCGTCTCTCCTCCAAGGTCGAAGCGAGGAGACGTAGGGAATGATTGACAGGAGTCCGCCCGGTTCTGCACGCACCATTCCCCATCCCCTCCTCCTGCTGACACGACAATAAACAACATAGTATCTCTCTCTCTCTTTCTCATTTCCGACCCCTCTCCCCTTCTCTCTCTCTCTTTCTCTCTTTCTCTCTCTCTCTGATTCTCTTTTTCTCTCTTTCTCTCTCTCTCTCTCTCTCTCTCTCTTTGACTATCGCAAGCTACATCTTTAACTTATCCCTCTGACT
>JAVQJS010046455.1:0-22465 GCA_036024795.1 Galaxias rostratus | reverse complement strand
AAATAAGCAAAACAAGTCGCCGGTCCATCACAGGGCCAACACAAAGGGACAAACAACAACTCGCATATTCACACCTACGGACAATTTAGAGTCACCAATCAGCCTGCATATTTTTGGACTTTCTGAAACAGATATCTAGATTACTAAAAGAAAAAGTATTAAAACAAAAGTGGCAATAGGATTTCTATAACATTTTTATAAGCGTCTGTCAGTTTTCAAATACATGACCTCTAGGTAGCTTTTGAAAGTCCTGGTCTAATTTTTCCTCAGAGCACAGAGTTTATCTCCTACTGATCACCTGGCTGCTTTCTACTTGGCCCTCCAGCTGGCTGTGTCCAGACAGGTAAAACGCACACAAACTCTCACACACGGCTATATTTGCGACTTTTGACGTTGTAAGTGTACGTTTATTGATCGCCGTGTAGGGAAGTATGTCTATATATGAGATGGGTGTGTGTGTAGATTCCAGAAGCGTTGGGCTACGTGCGGCAGGCCCTCCAGCTACAGGGGGACGATGTCCATTCCCTTCACCTCCTGGCTCTGCTGCTGTCTGCTCAGAAACATTACCACGACGCCCTCAACATCATCGAGATGGCTCTCAGCGAGTACCCCGAGAACTTCATGTAAGTAGTGCACACACACACACACACACACACACACATACACACACACAAGCATGTAGTGAACCATTCTTGAAAATGTCTTCGCAGATCCTTGTATTTTTTTGAGCCTGACAGGTAGCACTCGCTGTGTGCGTGTGCGTGCGCGTGTTCTCCCTCAGATTGCTGTTTACCAAGGTTAAACTGGAGACGCTGTGTCGAGGGCCTGAGGAGGCGCTTCTCACCTGCAAACACATGCTGCAGATTTGGAAGTCCTGCTACAACCTCACCAATCCCAGGTCCGCAAACATACATACATTGTTCTCAACAAACAGATGTTGCAGAACTTCATGAAGTCATGTTTCTGTGGCATCAGAATTTCTTTTAGCTTCTTTTTAAAATATCAGCCTGTGTATATGTGCGTGTGGATCTATATATACACATATAAATATATAAATGTGTGTGTGTTTGTGTTACAGTGACTCAGGCCGGGGGAGCAGTCTATTAGACAGAGCCATAGCCGACAGGAGGCAGCTCAATGCCATGACACTGCCTGACTTCAGTGATCCAGAAACTGGTGTGTAAACACACACACACACACACACACACACACACACACACACACACACACACACACACGCGCACACTGGACTTCCTCGTTCCATTTTATCTTGCTGTCATCTCCTTATAGCTAGTTGCCATGGGAACTGCAGTGGGCTGTAGATGCCTCGTTCTCTTTTCAGTGTTTATGTCACAACTTTATTTCAAACATCCGAAGGTATTTCTCATGGGTGACTAGTCGTTTTAGTGTTTGGTCTCTGTTCTTTTGTTATTTCTGTTATTTGTTGATTTATTTTTCTGTTCTTTCTAGCCTCAGGCTCCTCCTCCTCTCACTCCAGTTTCGAACCGGTCTTCCCCTCCTCCCCCACCTCGCCCTCTTCCTTCTCCCCCCTGTCCTCCCCCTCTTCTCCTCTCCCCATGGTGGTTCCCATCCTGCTCCCTCCTCCTCCTCCTACGCACCGACCGCTCCCTCCTCCTCCCCCTCCTCTACCTCCACCTCGCCAAACCACCAAGCCCAGGCGCCACTCCTTCTGTGACCACGCCCCACACCATCGGCTGTCCACCTATAGTAATGCACCTCCTCACCCAGCCGCCCAATAGCATGGTGTGGAGTGCAACTCGCTGACCAATGGCTGAGCGTGGTTGTGTGTGTGCTCTAGCCCAGTGTTAGGTGTGAGACTAACCCCAGAGTGAGTCGACTAACCCCGCCAGTAGAGTTTGATAGCTCACAGCTCAGAATCTACCAGAGACAATGAGGAGACAGCTCGTCACAGCGCACACTGAACCCCGGCTCCAGCGTCTTAATACGACCGACTCTTTTTATTTATTTGGGGCGGTAAAGTTGAACCGAGGCAAAGAGCAGACGAGAGATCAATTCAGAGAGAGAAGAGGGTCCTGGTGGGCCCAAGTTCGTCAACAAGGCTCCATAAGCGCTACTAGAGACACTACTAGAGTCTTCATCATCTTCGCAAACAACGACCCCACTCATTCCCCCTTTGTTATTGCTTTCTCGTCTCCCGACGGGCCCGCTCTCTCTCTCTCACTTGTTCATTTCCTCGCCATTTGCTCTCTGTCTCTCCGTCCGTCTCTTTCTCTGACTTTCTGTTGTGAACTCATAGTGACCAATGTCTCTTCCCCTCCCCGCGCCCTCCTCTCACTCTCTTTTCTTTCCTTTTCATTAACCATCTGGCCGTTTATTGATTCCGTCCATTCCGAAGGCGGTCTCCAAGACGCTAGCAATCTCGGTTTATACTCCGTGTTTTCTCGTTGTAAGTAACATCTTTCATCCACCCCTCCCCCTCCCACACACCCCTTGTCCCATTGCTACACAAGAGCACCTTGTGCTGTATCTCTGAATAGCTAGGCTCCACGCTCCAGGCTGCCGCTGTCCCCACCCAGCCCCCACCCTCAGCTGCCCCAGTTCCAGCCCCACCCCACGCCTCCCGAGTCCCCTCTGCTCCACGCAGCCTGCCAGCCCCGGCTTCCTCTCCCCCGTCCTGGCCAGGCACCAGGCGGGGAGGTTCACCCCAGGCCGTCGCGCTCACCCACTGGGCCTCCCTTGGCAGAGGGCGCTCCGTCTCCGCTCACCAGTTCTCCTTCCACCTCCGTCTATTTTGGGTAGGACGGGGGCAGAGAGCCGTTGCCGAGGCTGGAGACCAGCCCCGTCCTGGAGAACCAGGTTTTCTCCGGCGGCTTGGCCCTCCCCTTCCTCTCTGTTGCTGGCTGCCGCCGGTAGCTGCTTGCGCTCTGTAACCCGCATGCAGAGTGTTTGCATACATGTGTTTGTGTGTGTGCTGTATGTTGTACAACGTTTGGCAGTATGAATTCAGCTGTAGCCTGTATTTAAGATATGTTTGCGATTTGCAGCTAGAGTCTGCAAGGCTGCAAGAAGAAAGAGAGAAAGAAAGCGAGGGAGGGATTGAAGGAAGAGGGCGTGGAGGGATCGATCGTGTGTCCCCTAAATCACTCAATAAACTGGCAGACAGATAAAGAGATTGAAAGAAAGAAGGAAGGAAGGAAAGAAAGAAAGAGAGAGAGGGTGAGATAGGAGGTCTATTGGACGATGGACGCTTCATAGTTTCATCCCCATGGCTCTGCTGCGGAGGCAGAGAGGGTGTCTGTGTGTGTGTGTGTGTGTGTGTGTGTGTGTGTGTGTGTGTGTGTGTGTGACAGAGAGCAAGTGTAACTAAGGGCCAATTTCCCTAATTCCCATTTCTCTAAATCCTCTTAGAAGCACTCCGGCTCCTGCATACACCCATGCACAGCCAACACACACACGGGGGTGAACAGCCAAATCTCCTCCGCTGGTCGTTATCTCAGCCATCTCTCACAGCGGGATTCTCTATCCCCAAACACTTCCACGCCTCCTCTCTGCCCCCACCCCTGTGTGCGTGCGCGCACACACACACACACACACACACACACACACAGACACAGACACAGGGATCACCCTGACAGTAAGGAGATAGGGGTGGGTGTACGGGGTTTAATTTAAGCCCCTCACGCCCCAGAATAAAGGTCTTAGAGGAGAGACAAAGTCTCTTACTTTCTGCTCTCAGCGTTGAGTTTTAACTCCAGTGGCAGAGAGAGGAAGCTGTGTTGGAGAAGCTGCTGTGTTCTGGAGGGCCAGTTTGTTAGGCTGGATCTGTGAGACCCAGAGGTCTGGGTTGAGTGGCATACATAATGTTTGTTTGGCACGTGCATCGCGTGTTTTAAAGCTAGGATATTTGTGCTCTCCTGTGAAAAGTATTCTGCAAACCAACTTCAAGCATTAACAAAGAAAACAATAGGGGTTTACTTCAGTTGGTTGGTGGAGACGTGTGTGCGCATGAACAAACCTGGCTTCTCTAGACTGGTGAGATGAAAGTCGCTGCCTTTTAACTCTCCTTTCCTCTCTGTGTTTCCGTGGTTCCTCCAGGTTCGGTCCATGCGACCTCCATGGCAGCCTCCCGGGTGGAGCAGGCGCTGTCGGAGGTGGCCTCCTCGCTCCAGAGCAGCGCCCCCAAACAGGGACCGCTGCACCCCTGGATGACCCTGGCCCAGATATGGCTGCATGCAGGTACACGGCTAGTGCTGGAGGCCTCTGACTCAGAACATGTTAGTTATTATGCAGGCCAAAGAGTTCGTGTGTGTGTGTAACCCCGTCTGTCCGTCCGTCTCGTAGCGGAGGTCTACATCGGTATGTGTAAGCCTGCGGAGGCCACGGCGTGCACCCAGGAGGCTGCCAACCTCTTCCCCATGTCCCACAACGTGCTCTACATGCGGGGCCAGGTGGCCGAGCTGCGCGGCAACACGGAGGAGGCCAAGCGCTGCTACGAGGAGGCGCTGTCCATCAGCCCCACGCACGTCAAGACCATGCAGAGGCTGGTGAGAACACACACACACATACACTTCTTCTCCTCACCTCCTCCCCAGCTCTGTTCCCACTTTTTTTTCTTCTGGCGGCCTTCTTGCGGTGTCGTGTTGATTCTCTCTTTCGTCCCTCGAGATAAGCTGCCCTCTAAACCAGTCGTCTCCGCTCTGCTTTTCTCCGGGTCGTTTCCCAAATCCCCCTCTGTCCATCCCCCCCTCCCTACTCTCCCTGACTCTGCCTCCCGGGGGTTCGGGAGCAATTATCCACCCTCCTTTAGAGAAGAGTGCTTAGTCCTTTCTCTCCCAACAATAGCGAAGGGCAAATCTTTAGCTTTACTTTGTGTGACGGGTGCAGGGGGTACTGACAATGCTGCGTGCTCCTTGTCCTACCAGGGCTCCATCCTGCACCAGCTCCAGAGGTACAGCCTTTCAGAGAAGGTGCTGCGCGACGCCGTGCAGGTGAGTCGCATCACTTCCTGTTTAGATTTAGCCGTCTATTGAACAAAAGCCGGGTTATTCCTCCTAAAAAACACACCTTTAAACATTAGGATGGCTTTGAGAGGAACTAGGGAAGATGTTAAGGAGTATGAAATAGATGGTCAAAAAGTGAGTTGGTGCGTGTCTGCCCAGGTAAACTCCACGGCCCACGACGTGTGGAACAGCCTGGGGGAGGTGCTGCAGGCGCAGGGGAACGCCTCGGCCGCCACCGAGTGCTTCCTCACGGCACTGGAGCTGGAGGCCAGCTCCCCCATCCTGCCCTTCACCATCATCCCCCGGCAGCTGTGAGAGGGACGCCCGTGTGCCATGGGATCGGCCAAAACCCGACACACCAAGCATATGTAGAAACCACAAAATGGCCGTCCCTTAACGCAACCTTGTGCTCAAGAAAGGGACACTTGCCCCGCCAACCCTTACAGCCCTCCCAACCCCCAAATCACACTCCTTTGCTGTGTTTGTTGTTGATTTTCAACCCGAATGGCACAACCACAGATAAGATCATTGTCATTGTTACTGATGGCCAGTGCCAGTTAGTGTTCTGTGTGCGTGCGTGCGAGTGTGCATGTGTGTATGGGTGTCTACAATGTGTCTGAGTATTGTCAATGTTCATATGTACGTATGTATGTATTATTCACCTAGTGGTGTTATGTGCTTGGTGGACAACCCGTAGAGCCATTCTTTAACTTAAAGATGTATATTATTTGTAGAGTACATATTCACTAGTTATTAGTGTCTTAAAGAAGACAGGATCATCAGTGCATCTCTCCCCAGACAGAGTTTTGATGTTGATATGCCAAACCCCAGTGATTTTCAACTCAAATTCTGTCTGTTTATTATTGGCCTATCCATCAAGATGAACACATTTTTTTCTACATATTATCCTTCTGAAGACGATTATTGTTATGTCATGATTGTTGGATTTGTATCATAATTATTGTTTATATTCTAGGAAATAAATTCTATTTTCCCGAGATGATGTTATGAGGTAAGGGGAGTTAACTTGCTGGAGGATTTAGTGGAATTTCACAGCTCCTTCCCTCTCCTCGTAATCCTGCTTCTCTGTCATGTACCCGAGAAGAAGCTGCATTATAAAATTGACTCCCATTGCCTCGTTGCGGCTTGAGGTTAACGGGAGAAGAGTGAAGGAAGGGGACCAAGGAATTAATAGCCTAGTTTCCCGAAAAGGGGAGGGAACTAGTTTCCAGAGGAGCCCCTTTCGAGCGAATTAGTGCGAGGCGTGGGCTAACTGGATATGGCTATAAAACATGGTTAATATATGACACCGTGTTCTTGCTAACAAACCGCTGAATGAAGATTTATGACTTTACGCTATGGAGCCGACCTTGAACATAGCTGGTATACTGTTGTCAGGGAAACGAACTACCCGGACATAACCTGAATGCACCACATGGATTGGCAAAGATTCCAGACGCTTGTGTCTCATTGATCAATCAGGAGAAGAGCAGGGCCATTATGAGCTGTATAATGGATGAATGATGATGGTGTCAATAAATGTCATTTAAAACGTGCGTGGAAGTATTGTCAATTGTTTTATGGCCCACAGGTTTTTTGTGATGGAGTGTGAAACTGTTAGGCACATAGCTTGACCACAAGTGGAAAGATTGTCTTAGTTATATCAGTTTGTTTTGTGTATTTGTTAAAGTTGGGTTTGTTAAAGTCCTATGATGGGATCCCTGTTTGCTAATATTGCAGGGATGGCATGTAGTACTGGATAAATACGTGTGTGTGAGTCTGTGTGTATTTGTGTATGGCGTATTTGTGTATGTCACTCGTCGACAGATTAGGGCGCTGTGACAACGCGGACAGCTTTTGTTCTTAAGTGTCACTTTGTGAGCGGCCCCCCCAGACACACACTGCTCCCTGGGAGGGAATCAGGATGGGAAGCCCTCTGAGCTGTCAGCAGTGGCACCATTGAAATGCCGAGGTCATGAACTCTCCTCCGCCCCTTGTCTCAGACTGTCATACACCACTTCAGAACACTGGTCAAATTACTTGCTCACTTCTCATTAGTGGGTTGATGACTGAAAATGTTTGGGTCACAGTTCTTTTCTCCAGCATGACTAGTATCTTGCAAGCTTCAGCTCCAAGAGAAAAGCGGATACTCCCCAAACTATAATGTCAAAGGCAATGCTTAGAAAGTCACCCTGGCCTCTTACAGATGGTGATCTTTGTATCTTTAACAGACGTGGTTGGTTGCCCATGATAATTTCACAACTATTACCTGTAAACCACTTTGACGAAGCAGAAGGTGGCCATTCTTTGTCTCTCCCACTTCATAAACATTCAAGGCCCTGCCTGTATAACATGTCATCCTTTTTTCATGGAGCGAGTGTGGTACATTTCTTCTGAACCGGAGGCGTATGAATGCAGCAGGAGAGCTTGCCGTGGTATTGGGATTGGACCGGAGGCTGGGAGGGACACTGCCTCTAAACTCCAGGGCTGAAAACACAGCCCTTTTCCTGTCAGGGCACTCTCCCAAACACGGAGCCTACTCGCACATGTTTTTTTTTTTATCACCCTGGATTTATTTTAGAGCTTAGGTATACATCAGTGTGAAACTTACAGTCAGAAAAGCTCATTGTTGGGTTCCCAGCATGTGCAGCCACTTTGAATGTGTTGCATTTCCAGTACTTCCATTATAAATAGACTGCAGTTGCTAGCTTGGTTATGTGTCTCTGCTAGTGTAGGGTGATAGCTTTAGATAGCTACATATGTAGGCATTACACGAGGGTCAGATATCTGCCGAACAGTTGTTAATGTGTGTGTGTGTGTGTGAGTGTGTGTGTGGTCCACTATGGATGTGATGGAAGACTAAGCCCTCGTCTGGGGGAACGTACAGACCACCCTGGCTTTCCAGGTGATATATTGAAAAATTGATGGGGCAGTGTGCTGGTGAAGTGGTGGGGGATGGGGATGCCGTGTGTTAAGCCCTTTTAATAACTTGAGAGAACTTAACATAGCAAACTAAGCAGAATGAAGCTGGGTTTATTGAGACAATAAATGTGCATTTCACACACTGCGTTGGAAAGAGTATGTGTCATCAGGAATGTCGCCATCCCTTCTCGATTGTTTTTCAGTACTTACACACAACAGCCACTGACACTGCAGTTGGCCATGCAGTGCGAGTGTGTGTTTGTGAGAGCAAGGATGTAGGGGAGGAGTAAGCCATTGGACTATTGTGTCAGGTAGGGTTCCACTCAGCTCAACACAAAAGCTGTTTGGCAGGTAGCTCACCTGGAGGCCAAAGCAAGGTCAGCTAGCCAGTCGGTGTGTGATAGTCTGCACTCCGTCTGACTGACTCACTCATGTAACAATCAATGTCAGCTCAGAGGAAAGAACAGCCCATTATTGCAATACATTCCATTACATAATGTCAGCAACAAAGGAGGATGATTGACATTGAGGATGGGTAGCTATCCAAACATAAAGCAATACAAATGCTTCTCATCTTTCTTCATGCCCCTTGCTTTTCATATTTTTATACCTCTTCTCCCCAAACTGTCTATTGTCTTATCCCATCCAAGCTGTTACCTAGCAACCCCTGCTCTTTTCAAGATACAACATACTAGATGGTAAAGAGAGAGAGAAGTCCTCGTGAAACCTGATCCTCACTGCTTGTAATCATATTGAATAACAGCTCTGTAAAAAGATGTGTTGCCATGGTGATGTCAGGGTGCGCTCCGAGCAATTCCTGGTTTGTGTTACATCTCATGCCCTACACTTTCCCCAAAATCATATTTTCACTTCGCATTTTTTACATTCTTTTGACAATTGAATCTGCCAAGATCAATTCGACATTTTCCAGGAAGATTCATTATTTTCCACTACCTAACCAAGCAACATGAGACAGGAAATATAAAGACAAACAGAAGATTTGCATTAACTTCAGGTTTCCCAGGAAAGCAAATAAGATTTGGTAATTCTACAGGAAAATTAAGAAGAATTTGACATTTACTTAAAAACCTTGTTCTTAACACCAACACCAGGCTAACCGCTAAATGTCTAGTGCAGTGGTTCTTAACCTGGGTTAGATCAAACCCCAGGGGTGCAGCAGACTTAAGAGACACAGTGTGCATGTCCATTCTGTACAAAGGGTTCAGTGAAGGGTATGAAAGACACATATGAAACTTGCAGGGTTAGGTACCTCCAACAAGTTAAAGAACCACTGGTATCTACTGAAGTACATACAGAAAAGGCAAGAATAGATGTTTGGTCTTCATTCATGGTCTTTTATTGGAAAAACAAAATGAAAAGACTAAAGCATCATGTTACAACTTGGAATGAAGATCAACTGAACGAAAACGAGCAGTCCGACTGAACCTGGCCTCGCCCCGCCAAGCCCACAAACAATACAGAATAGAAACAAAAGCAATGTACCCTGCCCCTAATCAATCAACCTAAACTAACCCCCACCCCCTCCCCTCCCCAAAAAGTAAACACATAAGAAGGAAACAGATTGTTAAATACTCCATGCCAAACACAGTCTAAAATATTTTTTAGTTTTTTTCTTAAAAATATCTCTTGTGGTTTATTCATCAGTTAAGCAAACTGCAACAGCCCCTCGTTGAAAAGATTAGTCTGGCCATCCCACCAATTCCTCCCTACACTCTTTTTACTCTCCATATTGGACCATCCCAGGGCCTACCAATAGCAGTCCACCATGGGGGTCTCCATGGTAACTGTCTCAAGCTGCATGCATGAAGAACAGAAAACAGGAAGTAACAGAAAATGGCTAATGGCCAGCCCGAACATTATCCTCATTCTCATCATGACACGCAGATGGAACCATGAAGCAGAAGAGCAGCTGCTAGGCTAGTTGGCTGCTGATAGCTTGCTTGGCCAACAGATGGTTTGTTTGCAGCTTAATGCTGGGGGCAGGACCACGAGCCAGTACATGCAGATCATTTATCTTTTTTTTGTACATTTTGTTTAAACTTGTTTATGTGGACAGATTTCAGTTTTTCAACATTCAGTAAAGTTTTCTATACAGAAACAGTATGAAGAAATGTAGATTTTTGCAAGAGGTAAGTTAAACATTTGACTGATTCTTTTTTTGTCTTCTAAGGGGGGCAGAAAGGGCAGGATTCATTTGGCGGTCATCATTTGTACAAACTCTGTGGAAACAAGGACAAACAAAAGGAACAACATCAACATCGCTTTAAAGCCGCATTACTGATTGACAGGATAGAGGAAACGAGACACCAGTCCGTCCTACAGCGCACGGACAGACGGCAAACATTCTAGAACTTATTCGATTAACGTTTGACAAGTTACATAAGAGCAGTGCCCTGTTACACACGCAGGGACAGGAAGCAATTATATAACGGTGATGATGGAGGGCCGAGGGGGAGACGGAGGGAGAGAGACAACGGAGCGCGTGCGGTAACCCACCTTCGTAGTTGACCTGTCCGTCTCCGTCAATGTCAGCTTCCCTGATCATCTCGTCTACCTCCTCGTCCGTCAGCTTCTCCCCCAGGTTGGTCATCACGTGACGCAGCTCGGCCGCGCTGATGTAACCGTTGCCGTCCTGAGCACGGAAAGACCCGTCAGAGGAGAGGTTCACCAACCCCATCACCCAAGTTGGAGCAAACCCCTACTAAGTACTAATTTGACTGACTGACTGACTGACTCACACACTCTCACACTCACACACTCACACACCTTGTCAAAGACCCTGAAAGCCTCCCTGATCTCCTCTTCACTGTCTGTGTCCTTCATCTTCCTCGCCATCATGGTCAGGAACTCGGGGAAGTCGATGGTTCCGTTGCCTGAGATAAACAGTGGGAGGGATTAGTGCGGGACCTGCCAGGGATAACGACGACACCAAATGTTCGGTTGTCCTTGGGACTGTTAAGGTGGGAGAGCGTCGTACCGTCAGCGTCCACCTCGTTGATCATGTCCTGCAGCTCAGCCTCTGTGGGGTTCTGGCCCAGCGACCTCATGACTGTCCCCAGCTCCTTGGTGGTGATGGTGCCGTCGCCATCCTTATCGAACAAGGAGAAGGCCTCCTTGAACTCTGGACAGAGGAGACACATAGACATGCTAGGTTACAGAAAGTGGACAATTATTGACAGTATTTGTTTTCTTTATAAGTCAATATTTTTTTAATTTACCAGCAATCTGCTCTTCTGTTAGCTGGTCAGCCTATTGGAAAAGGAAAACAGAGCAAACAGATTATTCCAATGGTTGCTTTTGTTTCCATAAGCTTTTACATTTCTATCTATAGTGACCGATGAAAGGCACCCATTGTATACATCAGTGAGATCATAGTGACCATATACATATCAGCAGTAACTGCAAACACCTAAAAGGATGTAACGTATCCATTAAAAATCCCCAATGGGGACCGCCTCATTTTGCTGTGTAAAATCCACATCACCAGCTCCAGCCAGTCAATCACAAAGAGGTAGCCTAGGGCCATTTCACAATATGGTAATCTGCACATTAACGTGAGTGGGTGAGTGACGTGTCACTCCAGTATCCACCTGGAAGTTTTTAAAGCTGATGTCTGTCAGGTCTGTCACCAGCTTCATGGCTTTGGGCTCGGGGGGCCTCCCTCCCCCCCGACCTTTGCCCCCTCCCTCCGCCTTGCCATCCAGCCTCAACACCCCTCCCCCTGCCTTCCGCCCCATCAGGTCCAGTCCTCCGGCCTTGGGGCCGAGCCCGTCCAGGGTTCCCCTGACGGAGACCAGGCCCTCAGCGAGGCACTCGACCCGCTTGGCGTTCAGGGTGGCCTGCCTTGTGGCCTCCCCCACCTCCTTCCTGACGACTTGCAGGCTGTTCTTCAGGTCCTGAAGCTCCTTCACCAGGCCGTCGGTGCGCGTGGCGCACGAGTCCACCAGCATCTGCAGGAAGCTCTTGTAGTTCCTCTCCTGCTGGTGGATGAGCTCCTTAAAGAAGAAGGTCTGCTCGTCCAGCAGCTCGTACACCATGGAGAGGCTCACCAGGTCATCGTCAGACGGGTAGAAAGATGCTTTCTTAGGGAGCATGGTGCACCATAGGCAGACAGTCTCTCCTCTGGTTCAATGGGTCGATTAGAAAAGAAAGATGGCGGCGTGGATGGATTGGTGTGGAGGTATGGCTAGCGGCCTGGATAGTGGGCAGTCCCCTTCAGCACGTCTGGATGCCTGGATGTCTGATTACCCTTGTCAATGTAAGAGCAGACTTAGCTTTTTCTCTTTGTGTGCGCAGAAGGATAGACAATTGAAAGTCTCTGTCTCTTCCAAATAGATGGCAGACCTGTCCAACGGAGGACCATCTGTCACTATGTCGATCTGCCTGCCTGTGTCCCTCTGAGTCTGTCTCTGACACCTGTCTGGCTGTGTCTTACGCCTCTGCTCTGCGTCTCCTTGGTGTTGGTCTGAGAGGGTCTCTGCTGTCTGAGAGTCTAGGTGTGCTCAGCAGCAGTCCGTTCCAGAGTGATCGTGAAAGGCTGACCTGTCAGTGTCCTGGGCGTCTGTTTGACTGACACGTGGGACACCGGGGACGGAGGCGTGTGTCCACCTCCTGCAGGCTACAGCGGTACCGGTCAGTATTGGATATCGGTAGAGTAAGACCTTTCATTCTGGGTCATTTCATCCGGAGCTTACAGAGAGAGAGAGTGAGAGTGTGTGTGTGTGTGTGTGTGTGTGTGTGTGTGTGTGTGTGTGTGTGTGTGTGTGAGTCCGTCCAGGAGATGTGACAGGCCTGAGTGTGTGTTGGTGTGCGTTTGTTTTCTGGACCCCGCAGTGCACCGGCCCATCAGCACAATGATACGGTTACTGCTCCCAGAGAGGATCACCTCTCTGACCCAAAGTCACGTGATTAGGTAGTCATGTGACAGCCTTTGGAGCAATTGTTAGGACACTTGATGTGTCTGTCAGACTACATAGGAGGACTCTTGAAACCACAGTCCTTCGCCTGCCTGACTGGCAAATCACAACCAGGAAGTGGATATTTACCTCTCCAATTAATTTAAAGTAGGGGGTGAGAAGATGGTGTGAGCATTTCAGGACAAAATGCCAAGAAAATAAGAAATTAGGAGGAACCAATAAAACGCTTAAAACCATGGTCAGGAGCAGACTTTGCTGCATTACTGCTGGAGCGAAGCCAGACTGACTGACATACCGAGTGACTACACAAACACATTTGGCTAGGCCACCTTGCAGGATCATCCAAAGCATTGTAACTGGTGATGAACGCATTTGCTTGCTGTAACCCATAACGCCAATATTACACCACAAGTCATTTTCATACTCACTTTAAGTTCCTACAGGAACAGGAAATGCATGTGTGAAAGGGGGCAAACTAAGATCTAATTGGGGGTGTTTGAGTGTGCCTCAGATGAAGGAGGACTAGAGTCAAGAAGGTTCTCAGACAGACTAAATGAGCCATCAGTCAACCTTTTCTACAGTCTAAGCATATGGACCACAAATCAAAAGGAATGTGGCCCAATTGGACAGAAGACAGCAATAAACAGTGGTCATTTGATTATTCATGTTCCAGGGCCTTCTCTGCAATCATTGCAGATGATCAACGACCTATATTGACTCGTTTCCTCCCTTAATTTAGTCTTATTTTCCGTCCAGCTTTCCTTACCTTCCCTACCTCCGGAATAGCAAAGCCACAGAGCTGAGCAACTATTAATGTAAGTGAAAATTCCCTATGAGCAGCGCTGTCTCTTCCCGTTAAAGGTCCATCCCTAGTACTTGTCATCATCTTTCAAGCAACAACTTCAGATTGATAATAACCAGTGCAATACCATCTATATAATTATAGAACAGAGATACGGTACGGTTCACGGGAAGTACTTCTATCCTTTACAAAATCCTCATCCATGGTCCGTAGAAAACGTTGCAAGACATGACCCCTCAGCAAACACACGTCTGTTACATAATCATTAGGGTTACACACATCAGCTATGTGGAAACCATGCGTGACAGCCGGGCTTCATTATGTGGAGTGAATAAGTGAGTCATCGCAGCAAATAACTGACTCAACACCAATGTAACGTTGGCCGATACATATATTTTATTTGACACATTAAAGTATACGGCTCGCTAAATATTCCATGTTTCTAGGCTATGTTGCTAGCAAGATATATTTGTCGCTCTTCTTTCCTGCCTAAGAAAAATCGATCGCGGAAAAATTGTAAAATGTGTCAATTTCGTTAAGAGTGGAATCAGATTTTTGCTAAATTATCTTAGTACCGCCATCCAGCTACTCGCTAGGCATTATAAAGACACCACCACCACCACCACCAATAACGTTGAATGTAGCTTGCTGGCTAGCGCACTTGACGTTGTAGCTAGGTAGCAACTCAACGCTAGCTGAACAGGCAACAGCCCCATGCCATGCGCATCTTTAGTTACAAACTGACATTAGCAAAGACAGAATCAGTATTTTAAATATTTATCTATCAAACTCCGATGACAGGCTTTACATTCTATTCAACTTCCGTTTTAAATATTATGTTAACGTGTCTATCAAATAATGTGTACATCCGTAAAGCTATTCTCCGCCGCACAATGGAGGCGTATTCATATGCAGTAAAGTGGACTAAGACATTTTTTATAAACACATACATTCGCATAGCACTTGAAATGATAAACCACAAAATCCCCTTATAATTTTAGATTTTATATGTTCAGCTTTTGAAATACGTACCATGTCTGTATGAACGGGAAAACTCGGTTTTTTAAAGCCTACTCTCAGATCAACTCTCTCAAACGATACAAGCTAACTCCGATGGCAACGACGCTGGTAGTGAGCAGAACCGATGAAGTACTCCTCAACACAGTGTTCCTCCGCAACCACACTCACTCACACATACGCAGTCACTCACTTCCGCATTTCTCCCTGCAGCGAGATTATTGGGATAAAACGGCAGTGAATGTCGAAAATACCTAATTTATCCGTGAACTCCAGTACCTAGAACCACTGAGCAAACACACCTGCTGTACTTTTCAGAATCAAAATATGCCGCCTATATTGCCGATACAGTTGAGGTTATAGGATGGATAAGCACATAGATATTTGACAAATTATATAGTCTAATAAGAGATAGCAGTTTATGTCAGGCAAGATTGAAATCGATGACAAAGTAAATAAGAGCCCTACTATTTTTACTTAATCGTTCAAACACATATTTTAAAAGGACCCGGGATAACAGGGGGAAAATAGTCTATAACCTGAGAGTTGTTCGAGGGTACAATGTATCAACACATATGGTGGGATTCAGGTGGTAATAGGCTGCATTATATCACATTGCTAAGTATGAACTGTGAAAACTACAGCAAACCAAAACGTTCCAAAACCTTTTTACTACATTCCCGTTCAACTTGTGGGGTGCTTTCAATATTTTCGTCATGTGATGAATTTTTAGATACTGGAGAGGCAAGTCACATTCTGTCTATATTCAAAATGAAATAACATTTCAAGAATACCTAAATACGCAATAAAAATACCATATCTGATATTCAGTGCCTGCAACACATAGACAAGGTGTTTGAGTTCGCGGCAAAGAGCTTGCTTGGGCTATTGATACGCTCTTTAAAAGTGGTAGAGGACTACTTTTTGCATCGCACTAGTTTATCAAGGCGCAATGATACCTTCCAAACTTGCTGTTCCTGTTCAGGCGATTCCTTGTTTGAAACGGCGCTCCTTATTGGACACAGCAGACCTGCAATATTCTGAACTCTGTACACGCATCTAAGATTGGCCACGCTAGAGCTGCAATGCGTCAAGGAATGGCTACCAACGAGTGGACCGGAGATACCGGACAAATTTTTTCATTAATAGGCCTACAACTCAAACATCATGTATGGTTCATTATTATGCTACACACCACAAGCATCTACGCCATGACTTATGAAATACACTTCATCAACCTTATTATTTCAAAAGAGAAGATTTGAGGAGTTTTGCCACGGAAATTCATTTTTTTAATGAAGATGCCGCAGAATGAGACAGGAGAGGGGAGGGGGGCGGCTCTAGGGGATTTTTTTTGTCAGTTAGACCGACCCATTTAACCATGTTATTAATGAAAACAAAAGTACAAAACAATTTGTATCATTGGTATCCATTCATGTGTTTATTTTTTATTGATAGGCCTAAACTGTACCTTTTCAAAAGTTGGCAAGGTCCGGGAAAGATCGGAGGCCACTGCCTATCTCAGCAAACTTTTGATGATTTGTATGTGCGCAGTGCGCTGGGCCGCAACCCGTTACCTCTCCACTCTGCTAACTGTTGATTTATCGTATTTTGTAAAGCATGGGTCAACGGTACATTTTAGCATGAACCTGAAAACTGAAGTACAAACTGATTTCAGAATCATCCACGTAATAATTATAATTGACTGAAGAAGTTCATCCTCGAAACAAGAAATTGTGTTGCTTTATTCCTTCTATCCTAAATTCCTAGGTTGAGTCACTGGACCTGTCATTTGACGTCATATTCAAGCGACACTGTTTATATGCAACCATACCAATATGGCACTCTTTCCAGCCTTTTCAGGAGAATCAGGTTCAAAAGTTGATGATTCGTCTATAGGTATGCATAGAAACACACAACCATAGCATTTCGGCGTCACTTTTCTCTTAATCGTTTGTATACTTGTTTGATCGGGGGCTACAGCCTGTTGAGTTAACCCATTCAACGTATGTACTGAACGAAGCAGACCTAATTACTTTTAGCTATGTTATTTATGATAACTGCGTGTGCGTGCACAATGCAGTCCATTACATGTGTATGCGGGGATACAGAGAGAGACAGAAAGTGCAAGTCAGCGGAAAGTCCCTTAGACATTATATTGGAAACGTACTTATTCTAATAGAGGAAATATACACAGTTTCTGAAACAATCAACAGCTTCATGAAATCAATCTCAAGCATAGCTAAAAAAAAATAAACGAATGCTATTATTTGAGGATTAATGTATTTTCTACATTCATTGTATTTATTTAGTTTACTCGGACATTTATCCATCTCTCCTTCTCCTTTTTTTCGTTCTCCCTTTCCTGTTAGAACTTGACTGGCTGACCAATCGGAGTTTTCGCTCTGATGATGCATTCTCTCTCCACCAAAGGGCAGTCACGAAGACCACCGAAATTCGGGACACATATGAACCAAGGTGAACAAGTTCTGAATAAACGTATTCAAAACCTGCACCTATATAAAGTACACATTTTATTGACTAAGTCAGATATTTTTAGACTAATCGCTTCTTAAAATTAATTCAGGGTGTTCAGCTCTGAAGATGATGAAGACGAAGGAGCTGGTCCAAAGAAGAAAAAGAAAAAGAAAGAAAAGAAAAGCAAAAAAAGGCGAAAACACAAGAAGAGAAGCAATCATTCGTCTGGCAACAGTGGGTCTGACTCAGACACTATCTACCCTAGTGACCTGAAAAAGGAACAAAAAGCCAGGTTAATGCACTCAAACACACACACATACATGCACGCCATTTACTGTCTTCCCACTCAAACACGAAGCTCACTAAATCTCTGTTTACTCTGTGATTAGTCCGCATCTTCCTCCTGTCACTGAGGGGCGGTTCAGCTGGCTAGATGACCTCCAAAGCCCTACTGATCAGTTATTTTGTCTTAGCCGCAAACCCGATCCTGCTAACTGGCAGTACAAGTCTCTATACCGGGGAGACATAGCCAGGTAACGCACACTCACACAATCACATGGACCATCATTTCAACCGTTAAACATAGACACAAAACTGTTTGTGTATTTGTATGGTTTCCACCTCTTTAGGTATCGAAGGAAAGGCAGCTCGTCACTTGGTCTGGACCAACGGACACAGGAAGTGAGCTGGGTAGAGTCTGAGCCAAACAAAAAGCAAAAGGGTGGTGACAGGAAGAAACGGGTGGAGCGCTACTTTTCCTCAGCCAATCGCCAACTGCTAAGAGCAGAGACACCGGTTTCTATATTACCGAGAGCACCAGAGGCCAGCAGTTCCTCCACCCTTTCTTTCGTACCTGTGGCTGGCTGGGAAGAAGAGAAGTTGGATACAGGGAAGACGCGTATTGGTGAGGCACCCTGGGTGAATCCTCTGGGGGTGTATGATGCATCCACTGCCCTCTGGCTCCAGGGTAAGGGCCAACCGGAACAGGGTGGGGCTGTTGACCAAGTTCCCCCCAGGGGGGAAGGCACCCCCCTGTTTAGTGGAAGGACAGAGGACTTTAACAGAAGACTGAGAGAAGAGCCCTCGGACGCTCAGCTATGGCTGGACTTTATCAAATACCAGGTAGGGATAGAGGGCCTACTGCCATCTACCCTTCTTGTCTTTGTGTTAATCCCATTAACAATGCACGTGAGATTAGTTGTTTTCCCCCCTTTCCCTACAGGATCAGTTGAATGTGCATGGCGGAGTATCCCAACCCGGCTCTGGAGAGAGCGAAGCAGGGCCTCGCAGCTCGTCCTTTCTGCGCGCCACCTTGGAGAAGAAGCTGTGCATCGCGGAGCGGGCGGTCGCCGCAAACCCCAGCTGTGTGCCCCTGCAGCTGGAGCGCCTGCGTCTCTGCAGGGAGCTGTGGGAGCCGGCGGCGCTGGCCAAAGAGTGGAAAAAGCTGGTGTTCTTGCACCCCAACAGCGCCCCCCTGTGGCGGCAGTACCTACTGTTCACACAGAGCCACTACAGCTGCTTCTCCGTGTCCAGGGTGAGCTCGGCCTACGGGAAGTGTCTGAGCACGCTCAGTGCCGTACAGGACGGGAGCATGTTGTCACACCCTGCCTTGCCGGGCACAGAGGAGGAGATGATGGGTAGGGGAAATACAATGCGCTCACGGACCCCCATATGCACGCATTCTAATGCATCAAAAATAACCAAAGCCTTTAGTGTGTTAATCCCTCTTTCTCGCTCTCCTCCATACATATTTCACTATCTCTCTGCAGACATCTTTCTGCAGCAGTGTCATTTCCTGCGTCAGGCTGGCCAATCAGAGAAAGCTGTGTGTTTGTTCCAGGCCCTGCTGGATTTCACTTTCTTCAAGCCTGACAGTGTCAAAGACTTAACTACCAGGCAGCAGGTGCACACACACACATACTCACAAACACAAAACCCTACCCAAACCCAACCCAAGGGGGACAATTGCAAGGTCTTAAGTTCACGTATATGAAAGGATCTCTACCAAGGAATAATACTCCCTCTGTCTTGTGTGTTCTCAGGTGGAGTTCTTTGAGCCATTCTGGGATAGCGGGGAGCCAAGGGTTGGGGAGAGGGGTGCCCGTGGATGGAAGGCCTGGATGCTACAACAAGAGAGAGGAGGCTGGCTGCAGCCTGACCCAGGTAACACGCACACTACCAGTTAGGCAAACACACACCCGCATTGTATAGATGTAATACAATAACCTATCAAGGGTTAACACAAACACCCTTTTTAATGCCACGTAGGTAACACCTAAAGCTGTTTGGGTCACTCAGATCGTGATGTTGTCTGCTCTTACATTTTAGAAGAGGAAGATGAAGAGGAAGAAGAGGACGAGGAGGTGAAAGACAAAACCTGGCCCAGGTGGAGAATCTGGTTGGACGTCGAGTCCTCTAGGGAAGCTGCTCATTGGCTACCCTGGAGGCCAGACAAGGCCAAGGGACAAACAGTGGAGGACTGTGAGGACCCGGACAGACAGGTGTTCATAAAGCCTTCCATCTTTCATTCATAAATTTTTTTTTCCTTTTCCAAGACATTGTGGAGTGTGTTGTGCCAACCTAAAGACTGAGTCTGATCACACGCTACCTGTTTCTCTCTCTCTATCTTTCCATGTGTGCAGGTGCTCTTTGACGACGTGGGCCCCTCCCTCATCCGCCTCCTGGCTCCAGAGCTGCGTTTGCGTCTCCTCCTCTCCTTCCTGCACTTCCTGGGCGTGCCAGCAGACTGTCTGCTCTCCGGGTCCCCCTCCTGGCCCAGCCTTCTCCTGGAAGACCTCTCTGTCCTCCAGCAGGGCCCTGAGCACCAGCGCCCTCTGACCTCCCATGACCTCCCCGACCCCGGCCTTAGCCCTGTGGGTCACATGACTACTCTGCAGGGAACCAGAAAGTGGGCGGGCCTTGGGCGACAGGGGGAGGAGTTTCTGACCAGCGCCCTCCAAATGCTCTTCCCCCTTGTCTCTGCCCAGCACCATGCTGTCCTATCACTAGGCTGGATTCAGTACGAGAAACTCAAGGTGAGCAAGCTGGGCCTTGCAGAGTACATTGCAACATTCTATGGACTAGCCTATAGGAATAAATACTTCAAACTGGGAGTCAGCAAAACTACACTACTGAAGAATATACTTTATTTCCTTAAAAACCTTTTGCTTTTTGCTCTCCTTGAGTTCGTGTGAAAACTGAGAGGTTTAAGAAAATTATCATTTTGAAAACAGTCTGAACATAATATTTCTGTTTTTTTGATGTTTAACCTTATTTTCATTTGTCTCAACTTACCATCCGGATTAGGTGAGACATGCAAATAAGGTTCACATCAAGAATAAGGAACAACTCCTTTAATGGGATGTGAGCCATCATCCAATAAATCCCCTCTCTGTCCTGTGTTCCTTTGTGTTGTCTACTTGGGGATTGGTGTGGGTCAGGTCCTCCGCTGTCTCCAGGCTGGCAATAAGAAACGCCTTCGGTCCCAAGGAAAGAGCAGCAAGCGCGTTGCCAAACGATTACTCAAAGAACCCGACAACCGCGCCTCGCTGGACCTGTGGCGGGAGTACGCCCATTTGGATTGGCTGCTGGGGAACCTCGACGAAGCCCGCAAGGTGTTTGCCACGGCAACCGAAATGGGCGGGGCCAAGGGGCTGGAGGATCCCGCCCTCTGCGAGCTGTGTCTCCTCTGGGCTCAGCTAGAGGTGGAGGAGGGACGGAGGGCCCAGGACCAGACCTTGTCCCCCCCGGCAGTGTGCCTGCTGACTGGGCTGGCAGAGGGGGCGTCCTCCTCCTCGTCCCAGGACCCGTCTCCGGTGTCTTTGCTCAAGGCCCGGCGATCGTACGAGCAGGCACTGCTAGGATGCCTGTCTGCACTAGAGGAGCCCCACCAGGACAGGGCCCAGGGCCAGGCCGGCCAACCCGCCCGTGTAAAAGGCTTGTCGGGGGCCCGGCTGAGGCTGAGGGGCCTGGTGGGCTGCTACGCTCTGTTTCAGTACCTGACCGTTAGCATCCAGGCCGCTAACTCCGTGTACAGCCAGGCCAGAGATAGACTGGAGGGCCTCCATAGCAGGTTGGCACCGATAAATGGCAGCCAGGCTAATCAAGCTAACCAAGCTAGCCAAGCTAGCAGCAGTGCCATCCAGACCAGCAGCTGTGCTAGCAGCGTTATCCCTGACGCCAGCTTTGTTCGCAGGCTAGCGGGGGAGTGTGAGCACTTGGCGGTGCAGCAGGCTTTGCTGCTTCGCTACCACACCAGCAGCAGTGTGTTTCCTCTCTCTGCCCTACGGCAGACCCTGACCTCTGCCCTGACAGCCTGGCCCACTAGCAGCCCCCTCTGGACCCTATACCTACAGGTAAGACAGCAAGCCGGACTTTGTACTGGGCTGAAAGGGTTTGAGCCAGCCAAGACCGTAGCCAGATCAATGAGAAAAACTTTGCTACAAAGACAATAGATTTTTGCTAATAATTGGTCGGTCCAAACTATTAATTAATCCACTTATTTATTTGATATAGTGTGCTTGCCGCTGAACTGTTAATCATCAGAATTGAAATTCAAACAAGAACAAACACCCTTGACTATTGTCACCCCATCATAGTTGGAGAGCCGTTACCATAGCGCTGGCCGGGCGCGGCGCTTCTTCCACTCGGTAATCAGGGGCACTGCCAGTGTAATGCCACGCCTCTTTGCCATCGTTGCAGAGCAGCAGAGGAAGCAGCTGGTGGACGCCGCTCAGAGGTGGTGAAAGAGGGACTCATGGGAGATGTAGTTTTAACCGGAGCTTCTTGGCTTTGTAGTGTTTGTAACATGCAGTGTTGTCGCCCTTCGGCCAATATGGTAGGTCTGGTTTCCTTGGTGATGCCATGCCCACCGTGCCAGAGAATGGCCTGAGCAACCGAATCCGGGGTCTGTTTGACGTGGCCTTGGCAACAGAGCAGGGGGCTTGCTGTCCTCTACTTTGGAGGATGTACATGCACTTTCTGGTAAGGCAACAATGATTTTGCGCAACACACACACCTTACACTAATAAACTGCAAGCTCATGGTGTTTGTGTGTGTGTGTGTGTGTGTGTGTGTGTGTTTGGTGTGTGTCTGTGTGTGTGGTGTGTGTCTGTGTGTGTGTGAGTGTGTGTTTGTGTGTGTGTGTGTGTGTGTATGTGTGTGGTGTGTGTGTGTGTGTGTTTGGTGTTTGTGTGTGTGTGTGTTTGTGTGTGTGTATGTGGTGTGTGTGTGTGTTTGTGTGTATGTATGTGTGTATGTGTATGTATGTGTGTGTGTGTATGTGTGTGCGTGTGTGTGAGTGTGTGTGTGTCTCTCTCTTTCTCATA
>JAVQJS010046443.1:2500-17500 GCA_036024795.1 Galaxias rostratus | reverse complement strand
ACAGAAAACCGGACATAAAAACAGTGACCCCCCCCCCCCCCCCCGCCCAAAAAAACCCAATGATATAAAACCGATGACCCGGCAGAATGCGCGAATGAGTTAAGCAGGAAATCTCCACCTGCGTGCTCTGCTCGGGCTCGGTGACCCGCGAGGCCCGGCCGAGGGAGTCCGACGGGACGTCTCCGACGAGAGGAGTTCTTGTTCCCGGCCCGCTCTGCCGGTCCGACAACAACCCTTTCAGTTTCTCCACCTCTGCAGAAATACAGGACGTTTTTCGTTACGGCGTTAGGAGTTTATTCTGTTCCGTAGCGGGGGGGGGGGCTGTGTTTGGAACGAGCTTCGTGGAGCGTACCGTCCGCGAGTTCCTGGATCTGCTCCAGCTTCTCCTCCAGGACCTGGTCCATCTGGTCCTGGGTCTCCTCCTGTTCTGTCAGGGCTGCCCGCATGCCCTCGATCACAGCATCCCGCTCCTGGAGGTCTGGAGAGAGGCAGCGGCGAGGTTACGTGGGCCGTGCAGACAAACGCGGGGCGCGCTCCCCGTTCCACGACCGTCAGGCGGCTGGACGGATCGTTCCGGAGCCCCCTCTGTTTCTTACCTCGGCAGGCCTTCTGATACAGCTGGTCGGCCTTGGAGTTCGACGACGGCTCCTGGAGCGAGGAACGACACAAACGGAAGTCAAACGGAAGACATTTTCCAAAATAAATACCTTGTGTCAATAACGGGGGGGGGGGGTTTCTATCTTCTCCAGAGTCCCTTGGCGAGTGCTTACGGATTTCAGCTGCAGGATGGTCCTGTCTCTGGTGGCCACGTCCGCGTGCAGCTGTTTCTTCGCCTTCTCCATGTCCTGCAGCTTCTGCCTCAGAGCCCTCTCCTCCTCGCGCATGGACGAGATCTTTGGGGAGGAGAAACACAGTTGACCCGTCGGCCACAAGGGGGGCGCGCTCCATCGACGGTCGCGGCCGGACACCCAAAAGTACGGGGGGGGGCGAGCGTCGAACGTGCGTCTCTACCTCCTTCTGGACCTGCTGGATCTGTCTCTTGGAGTCGGCCAGCTTCTCCTTCCCGTCGGCCGCGTCGTCCTCTCTCCTCTGCAGGTTCAGGCTGACGCTCCTCAGCCGGTCCGCGTCCCGCTGAGCGGCCTCCTTCAGCCTGCGGAGGGGGACGCACGGGTTACCATGACGCCTAAAGAGCACGCCTAACTCGACGCGTTACGTTCTTTTAACGGACGCTTTTATCCACTTGCTAAGGTTGTGCCCACAAAAAGACAACGGTAAAAAACTACAACAAAAGTTGGGTGGAGAACATAACTGCATCTATGACTTAATCATTAAGGTAAGAGCTCAGCAAGTGTTATATTCGATTAAATCAGGATAGAACCATCACAAACTAACTACAATTGGTTTTAATTGGATTGAATAAAACTTAGTTTAAACATGGCTGGGGGCAAATCACTCCCTACAAAACGCTGTCAAAAGTGATTTTAGTAAGAAAACCAAAACGAGCTCCCTCCCACCCTGCCCACCTGGTGATCTCCTGAGCCCGCTTCTCCAGCTCCGCGTCTTTCTGAGCGATGGCCTCCTCCGCCACGGCCAGCAGCTCCCTGCGTCGCTCCACCTCCCTCCTGCGGGCCTCCTTCACCGCCAGGCTCTCCTCCTCCTCCCTGCGCTCCTGCGCGTCCCTCAGGCTCTTCTGGAGGGAGGACACCAGCGCCTCCTTCTCCGCCAGCTTGGCCGCCGCTGCCTCCTCCTCCTGCAGACACCTCCTCCTCAGCTCCGCTCCCTCGGTCGCCTCCCGCTCCTTCTCCTCCATGGCGGTGACCTTTGCCCTCAAAGGGGTCACTTCGTCCCGCAGGTCCGAGTTGAGTTTCTTCAGCTCCTCCATGGCGGCAGCGTCGCCGTTGCCGCGCTGGACCTGAGCTCTGGCCTCCTCCAGTTCCCCCCTCAGCTGGTCCGAGACCTGCTCTTGCTGCGAGAGTTTGTCTCGGAGTTCTTCCAGTTGCTGCTCGACGGTCCGTTTTTGCTGGGCCAAGATCTCGTTCTGTTGGCCCAGTTGACGGTGGGAAGTCACGCTCTCGCCCAGTTCCGCTCCGAGCTCCTCCACCCGCTCCTCGGAGGTCAGGGCTTGTTTTGTGAGCTTTTCCTGAAGTTCCGCCGTTAGCTTCTCCGACGTCGACTCTTGTTCTTTCAGCTTCCGTCGGAGCTCCTCTAAGCCCCGTTGCGAGGCCGCCTCCAGTTCGGCTAGGCCGTGTTCCAGTTGGTCACGTTTCGCGTCCGCGATGGCTCGCTGTTGGCAAAGCTGTTCGGTGAGCTCCCGCACCTGCTGGGCCGAAGCCAACTCCCGTTTGTTCATTTTCTCTTGGAGCTGTCTGAACCGCTGTTCAGACGCGAGTTCTCGCTCGCTAAGCTGCTGTTGCTCCCGTTGCTCCGCGGCCTGCTCTGCGGTCGCCCGCGTCTGAGACAGCTCCTCGTTGACCCGGCTCAGCTCTCGCTCCAGCGCCAGCGCCTGCTGCTGCCTCCTCTCGCTCTCCTCCACAGCCTCCGACAGGGCCTTCCGTAGCCCAGCCATCACCTCCTCCTCCTCCTCCTCGGCTGCCGACGAGGGCCTTGGAGCACCAGCCTCCGCTTGCTGTTGGAGGTGTTGGACCTCGTGTGTGAGGGAGAGGATGAGGGCAGTCTTCTCCTGGACTTCCCGCGTGCGTCCCTTCAGCTGGGCCTGAGCCTGGCCGAGCTCGGCCGAGGACTTGGCGGCGCTCTCCGTCTGCTCGCCAACCTGCGAGGAGAACCACTCGTCTTCCTTATACATAACATGCAGCACACGTTGCTATTATTACTACCACTAGACAGAACCTGGCCTCACAGCAGCCACTGGCTGGGCACTCACCTCCTTCAGCGCGGCCTCGAGCTTTGCTCCCAGATCCCGGGACTCTTTAAGGAGCGAGACGCTATCCGGACCCTTGTCGAGGGTCTTCTGGGTCAGTCGGCTGTTCTCCCTGTTCTGCTCCTTAAGGGCAGCAGCGAGTGCCTCCCCCCTGCCTCGCCGCTCCTCCTCCAGGGCGGCCAGAGCCTCCTCTCGCCCGTGGGTCTGGTACTCCAACGCAGCCAGCGCGTCGGCTCTGGCTCGCTTCTCCTCGCCCAGAGCCGCCGCCGCGGCCCGCGCCCTGGCCGACGCCTCCTCCCGTAGCCCCCGCAAGGCCTCCTCCCGGGCAACCGTCGCCTCCGCCAGCGCCCTGGTCAGCTCCCGTACCCGCGGGTCTTCCTGGAGATCGTGACGCTGGCCGTGGCTCCCCGCGCGCCCCTCCAGCTCGGTCTCCCGTCTCCCCTCCTCCCGTCTCTCCTCCTCCGACGCTGCGCTCGGTGCTTTGGCCTCCTCATCAGCTCCCTCACCACAGTCCCCAGGGAACCCTGACGCAACAAACACCACACGTCAGAAACGCCCTAGTCAGTTTAGTAAGAGAATAGCTTAATGAACAAATAGGGGCGAGATGTATATGTTTTTAAAACACGCAGCAAGGGCTTCAAAACTGGTGGAGTCGGTAGTTTGATTATTTGTTATTTGACAGACATGAATTCATTCATGTGGAACTAGTACGTGTTACAAAGACATGGCTGTGCTTTCCACTCTCCATGGAAATACAATGATCAGCACTTCGTTTTATTAGTTGCGTCATTATAGTCATGTTTGTGTTTTTTTTTTTGTCTTTGCTACATTTAATAGCTAAGATAACTTTAATCAAATCACCATACTCCACACTGATCTCATCAACACTCGCTGAACCAAACAAAACTAAAAAGAACGTTTTATTCACAATAACTACACACCAAAAAAAAACGGATGAAAACATTCAAGGTAAAAATAAAATCAAAACAACATGAACAATTAGTCAGTTAAGAACATTTCCTTTTGCTGCTTAAATTCCTCCTCGCTACTTCTTGATTGTCGACAGCCTCTTTTTGGAGCGGAGGATCTTGCGGTCCCGGGATGGGTGGTTCTCCTTCCTGCTTCCTCTCGTCCCTACGAACGTCAGCACCGCCTTCCCTGTGAAGGGCAACCATCCCGTACCTTTCTTGGGCGGGGGCTGCCCCGCCAGGTCCGGCTGATCCTCCCCCAGGCGTTTGCGGGCCTCCATGCGGGTGGCAGGTCTCTCTCCCCTGGAACAGGTGCAGCCGCTCTTCAGACGGGCCAGCTCCGCTCGGACGGAGTCCAGCGTCGACCTCTGTGAGGGACAGCAACGAAGGAGGTGGTCTTACAGCAGAGACAGATGTTGGCGGAGGCACTTGTCGTTGGTAATCATAGCAGAACCAGCACACACTTTTTTATGAATAAAAAAAAAAAAAAAAACGTTTCAAACTTGATTTAAAAAAATAAATAAAAAAAAACATTCTAAAAAATAAAAGATTACGGCGTTCTTACGTCTTTGGAGGCTGCTTCCAAGTGGTGATCCAGGGAGGCCTGTAGCTTTAAGATGATTTCATTCTTCTCACTGCAAATCTGACATCGGGTCATAGAACTTAAGTTCCTGAGATACAGACCTTTCATAGCAGGGATACGTATCTGCCTAATAAACCCAATCAACAAATCCCACGCTACTGAACGAAACCTTTGTGTATAAAATGACATTGAATCGAAAATTGTCATCCAGTAGGAAGTCACAGTACCTTTTTATTTTCTTCTAGCAGCTTGTGAGATTTCTGTGCTTCCTGATGGTTGTTTTCCAGCTCTGCAAGCATATCACACACACACACACACACACACACACACACACACACACACACACACACACACACACACACACACACACACACACACGTTTTGTGCGAAAGCAATGCAACTGTGTAGAATGTGTTGGCATGAATCTGAAACGAGCTTGTCCTGAGCCAGCACGTATGCGATGCGATTTCCAAAGTGAGGCCACGTCCAGCCGCCTCTCACCGGCAGTCTTGTCACACAGCAGCTCCTGGGCCTGTCTCAGCTGCTGAGCCATCTCCGACACCTTCTTCAGCATTTCGGCCCCACAGGCACTGGGGCGGGGGGGGGCGGCCCCCGCGCCGGCCGCTCCCAGGCAGCCGTGGAAGGCCACGGCGTCCTCCTTGATGCCCGCCAGGTCGTCGCACATGGAGTCGATCATTCCGTCCAGGGACAGGGACTTGGGTCAGTGGTGAAGGAGAAAGCAGAAGGCATGGCGTCCATTTTGTTATAATTTTAAAAGACTTAAGAATGTGTGCTGCCATATTCACTCCTTTGACATGAGTAAGCACTGTGATGCATTCCCTATGCTACCACTACAAAAAGGTCATATTATTAGTTAAGTTTATTATTATTAATAAAATTAATTAAGTAAATTATTATTAAGTTTTTTTTGTTTTTTTTTTTACTTTGTCTGCGTCGGCGTGGTTGGTGTTTTTGGACATCAGGTTTGTGAGGATCTCCAACCTTCTCTCCGCCCTGTCCTCGATGATCTCCGTCTCCTTCGCCAAGCGCTCACTGATCAGGAAGCCATCGATAAATCACGTTGACGAGGCAAAAAACATTTAAACAATAAAAAAAATAGCCCTCCACCAAAACAAAAAAACGGGGTCGGGGGGAACTGACTCGTAATCGTTCTGCATTTCGGTGAAGAGCTCCGAGAACTCGTTGGTGACCTCCTCCCTGATGCGTGCCTCCAGAGCCAGAGACTCTGCCTTCTTCAGCTGCTCCTGAAACCCCCCCCCCACGCAGAGGCGCCGCGTTAGTCCATGCACTGTGCGCATCGCAAGCTAACGGGGGCCATCTCGTCGGTTCTGGAAACCGAAAGAGGAAACGTGTTTTGACAGGATACATCTGTGACACAATAATGGGATGCCCAACCTTGTAGTTTTTCTTATCGACGACGTTATCCTCCTGGTCTTCCTCTTCGTCGTCCTCGGACTCCCGTTGCGTCTCTTCCATCACGCTCTCCTCCTCCTCCTCGTCCTCGTCGTGACGCCCGTCCTCGTCCTCCTGGACGTCCTCCAGGCTGCTGTCCCGGCTCACCATGGAGCTCGTCCTCCGGCCGTTCAGGGTGGCCCACAGCGCCTTCCGGTCGGCGTTGTTGATGATCATGGACAGCTCCCGGGCCGACCCCCTGGGGCCCACGGGCAGCGGCTTGGTGGTGAGCACCACCACCTGCAGGACGGACCAGCGAGCGAGAGAGAAAGACAGAGACAGAGAGAGAGAGAGAGAGAGAGACAGAGACAGGATGATAGTGAGAGAGAGTGTGAGAGAGAGAGAGGATGATAGTGAGAGAGAGACAGAGAGAGAGAGAGAGAGAGAGAGAGAGAGAGGATGATAGTGAGAGAGAGAGAGAGTGCCGGTTCGGGACGACAGTGAGAGAGAGGGAGCGGTTAGACGAGGTACGTGGAACGCGGGTTCTGCTTGGGCGTGAGTGGTCGTTCAGCGGCACCTTCTGAGCCACGGCGGAGAACTTGAGCACGTTAAGGGTCTCGTCGTACATGGAGGCACACTGGTTGATGTTGACGATCATGCAGGCTTTGCCCCGCCCGCAGAAGTAGCCCTGCAGGTAGTGGGTCAACTTGCTCTCTCTGAAGGGAACGTGCTGGAGGAGCCTACACACACACACACACACACACACACACACGGTTTTTAGACTGTGTTTGTATATCATTTGTAGAGATAACAACTTGCTCTCTCTGAAGGGAATGTGCTGGAGGAGCACACACACACACACACACACACACACACACACACACACACACACACACACACACACACAGGGTTTTTAGACTGTGTTTGTATATCATTTGTAGAGATAAAGGTATACGGGAGGATTTTGGGCACAAAACACAACCCATTGTGATAAACTCTGGGTCTCCCCCCGCGAGCGTGTCACGTGAAAAGTCTCACTTGGACTGCTGCTTGTTCCGCAGTGCGGTGATGCATTTGCCCAGCGTGAGGAGGGACGTGTTAATGTTCCCGGCCTCTTTCAGGCGTTCTCCTTGGTTCTGGGTCCTAGCGCAGCGCTCCGAGCCAGCCAGGTCACACAGAGACAGCCTGCAGAGGACGTCGAGGACGGACGGACGGACGGACGCACACGCACACACACACACACACACACACACACTTTTTGTGACAATCCAGCCTCCCAGCGCCCAGTTGATTGACAGTTATTCAGGCTAACGGACCGGTGTCTGAGCGAAGCAAAATAACCTGAATTGAAAAGATAAGGTTTTCCACTCACTCGCTGATGGACTGGACTCTTGGAGTTCCGACATCTTCGATACGAATAATCCGGATAGAGAAAATACTGTGGCTGAAGGCAAGAGAATAATAAAATAGAACAATGAGAATAGATAAACCAATGGGCTGCCTCTACTCTGGAAAACAGACCAATGGGGTGCCTCCACTCTGGAAAACAGACCAATGGGCAGCCTCCACTCTGGAAAACAGACCAATGGGCAGCCTCCACTCTGGGAAAACTGACCAAGGGGGCTCGGTTACCTCCTGCTGGAGAGCTGGTTCAGCTTGGTGCTGGAGATGCTCTGGTTCTTCTTCCCCAGCTTCATCACCTTGTAGGCCTCATCGGCACTGCTCACCTGAACCCAGCGGAGATCTATAGCAGAAAATAACCATACACGAAGAGAAAATCTTTACTACATCTTTTACTTAAGGGGAAAACAAAGACCTTGGTGTGGAGCGCCTAAAAATAACCAACGATTTGAGCAGCGTGGCTTAAAAAGTCGTAACCTTTGACAAACGAGTTCCCTTTGACGTCCTGGCACAGCCTGAGCGAGGCCCTCTTTGAAGCTCCGCTGGATATGGGCTCCAGAAGGTTGTGGATGTTCTCGTTGTAAATCTCACAGAAGGACACCCAGATAGAGAACTTGGTGTGCTTGTCCACGTCCAGGCTGAAAGTGTCCTCGATCTCCGTTCCCTCCATGTCTAGAACCGTGTCCCCTGTGGCTGTAGAAAGCACAGGGGGGTGCAGCGATTGCCAAGCATCAAGAGTGTTTCTTTCACTCACTTTGTTATCAGAATAAATACAGAGTTTAACTCTACCTATGGCATGTAAAATAAGGTTGTCCTTAAGTAATGAGAAGTTGAATGAGACTTGTCCTTGCCTTCGAGTGACGTTTTGCTGGTTGAACTCTGGCTGCTAAAGCTCTTCTGAGTATCACTCTGAGAGAGAGAGAGAAAAAAGGAGGTAAAGACAAACGACACGGAGAGAATCAAAGCTCAGCCAAACTTTTACGGGCCATGGTGGGGGGGTGGGGGGACTAGCCGGTGGAACAGCGCCCCCCTGTGGTTCGTCCGCGTACCTCCTTGAGGTGTTTGAGGAGGTTCCTCTTGATGGCCGCCTCCTCGCTCTGCTGGTCCTTGGTGAGCCGGACGAACTCGGTGCAGCGCTGAGGCTTCATGCTCATCTGGGTGCAGAGGCGCTCCTCCTCGATGCTGCTGAAGATCACTTTGAGGGACCGGGGCAGGATACCCACGTTGGCATGGTGACCTGGATTGACAGAACGAGACGTTTCCTCCTCATGTTGAAGTGTGTGGAATCGCATTTCACGTACGAGTGTTTCGATATGAATAAAAGTCATTGTGCCAACCAGCTGAAGCGCGTTCTAAGGGAATAAACATGAACAAACTTGATTAGTCATTGTCCTGGCTTTATTATTATACTTTTATATGAATGTTGGATTTTGCTTAAGATTCCCAAGTCATTCAGTGGCAGGGGAATGTTAGGGTAAAGAGGCTGCAGTTGACACCTTCAATGGATTTAAAATGAATAATCAGTAACTTCTTTTCCATGCCATGTCCTCACACCAGATAACATCAACAACTCCTCAGGAATAAGAAAAACTAGCCTAATTGCCGGTTAGCATAACCAGTTTTAGAAGACCTGTCTGTAGTTTGGGTTTTCAATTATACTAGTTCTACCAGTATTGACTAGTACCGTTATCTTATAAATCTCAGGGCCTAGGTGGGTCTTCTCTACAGCCCCCAACATGATTCCCATACCGAGAAAAGTGAAGGTCTTCCCGGCATTAGTGACTCCATATGTGAAGACCAAAGAGTTCCCTCCTTCCAGCACATCTCTGACCAGACTCTTCACTGTTCCATCGAACATCTCTTTCTGGGTGGTCTCTGGCCCATACACCTTATGGGAAAGAATAACAATAATCACCGTGACAACAAGGTAAATGTACGTTAATTAACACAATTAACAAAGGAAAGCAGGCTGGGAATTAAACTCAAGTGAACCCAAGACAAGATGACAGCCATCACAAGTCAGAGATGCTACAGACCTGGGAGAATTGAAAGCGCTGTCCGGTTTGTACTGATTTGTCACTGAGCCTTGATGCCAGGGTGGAGCTGGGGGCCTTTAGAAGCACTGTGTCAGGGGTTTCCATGGTGATATAATCCTGAAAACAAATGCACAGAGCTCCGAACAAAACACTTCACACAGGTGGCAGTGCTGCTACCATTTTTGGGGGGTCAGTAGCAGCAGTAAAAAAAACTGGTGGAAGCTATTCTTAAAGCGTATTAAATCAATTTATTAAAAAATAATAATAATAAAAATAGTAAATTTAAAAGAATTATAAAAATGTGCAACAATTAATTTTGATCAGAATGACATACCAATCAACTAAAATAAGACTGCTATTTTTTAATACACATACAGTTCAATAATTTAAATGATACAACTTTGAATAACAAAAAAGTGAGGTGGCTGCACTGCCACCCAGATTTATTCTTGGTGGCAGTGGACAGGTGATTGGTGGCAGTCTGGATACACACAGGTGCTTTGACATTGCCCAGGTTTTCTGACTGCGTTTAGAAATTGTTATTCATTATAAAGAAGGAACTTTGTTTATCTTTTAAATTGATTACCTGGAACCTGCCCTTTACACTTTCTGCAGAAGTGAAAGGGCGAATGCGAAGATACACCTGCAAGTGCTCCCTCTCCTCCAGGGATGGGTCCTACAAGACATCGTTGATAGAATGAAAATTAATATTATATAATTGCGTATGAAAATATTGATTAATTTGCATGGCTTGCACTTCAGCAAGTACTTTCTATACCTTTCCGAAATGTAGGCTACATTAAGACATACGTAGACGATGTTTTGTGGAACAAATAATTACAATTTCTAATCCAAAATGTTTTTCAACCTTTACTCTAATTATTTTACCAGTGGGACCGTATTATAAAAGACATGTCGGGTTATCTCACCGGCAGTCTTGCAAAAACTTAAATTTGGAATTTCCTGCATTACTTGAATCATGTCTGACAACACCCCCGAGGCAACAAAACTCCTACCTCCGATTTGAAATCTGAAAATAAGTCCTTCTTCAAGTCATCGACTACGACCGTCTCTCCTCTGTCCAACTTGTTGTCGAAGCAGGATTCCATTTTACTGAACAGGAACAAATGAACAAACACTAACGTGGACGAATGTCATCAGACAACTAATCGTCTAGATGGCCTACTTCGCTGTTGCCAGAGACAGATTTTAGTAAGGCTATGCTTTGCGCTAGCTAGCAACCTCACCTGCTCTGATGTTTTGATGTATAAGATATTACTCTTTAAAAACAAACAAAAAAAAAAAACATACTTCCACACTTATTTCAGGGAAAACACGTTTAACTAGAAAGCAACTTACGTTACAAATGATTAAAAAACATTGGTCTCCGGATGAAATTCCCGAGTTTCTGTCAAAACAGACGCGGTCTTACTTTTGAATCGGACCAATCGAACGAACGGATTCTTCGCGCAAAGGATTTTGGGCCGGCAGATATGATTGCATCGTGAAAAGCTTTGCCATGCATCACTAGTCTTAGAAATTAACCAATTTCGTCCATTTATGCAACTTTAAATGCATACATCTGTTAAATAAATAATAATATGATAATTACAATATTATAATAATAATAATAATACATAAAGCGCTTTTGATAATAATGATAATTAATATAATAATTAGTGTAATGTTTTGTTTCCAATAAATTAATAGCTTTCTTTAGTTGGCCTAAGGCTATTATAAGATTAAAAAATGTATTGTTATTTGCCTGCTATTCTGATTACAAATACATTCTACTTCTGCATCTACATTCTGATAATCTAATTTCACGTCAAAAAAATACAATGTGCCAACGTCTATTTGACACGATACAAACAAAATGTGAGCGACTCTTTGTGTATTAAAAAAATAGTAGGTCTATTGTCAACTACATCCAAAAGCCGTTGTGTCTCATCCTCGTATGTTCCATGTTTCTATGGCCAGGCCAAGGCAGATAGTCTTGTTTATTAGGCATGGAACTTATTCCAAGAAAAAGAGAGGATTTTGGATTTTAAGGGAAACACTTTTTTTTTTTACTTCTTACTTTCTTTTGAACTAGTTCATTCAACACTAGTACGATTAAACCAGCAACATTAGAATGATTTTTTTCCATCTGGTCCCTGTGTTTTATAAACATAGACCCCAGTTCTGCCAACATAAGATACCAGTCTATTGTTACTTCTTACCCTTTAGACCTACCTATAGGCCTACCAGTCAACAGATTCCAATGTCATGCAGAATATTTGCTTTTATTAATGGGACAACTTTAATGGTTACGTTCTCTAAACGTGTGCTTTGTGAGGGATCGGGAGTGTTGAAGTGATGTGATGTGCTGCTCGTCACCCACTAGAGTGCGCTGTATCTCTTTAGTCAAGTGGGTCAGACTGGGTACCCCAGTGGCAAGTAGTGGAATTGGCGCGTATGAAAGAATGGGTGGTGATAAATGGAAAGTCCCTAGATACATTGGAAATCCCCGAAAGTCGGGCTTTTCCAACTTGTTCGTTTAACTAAATTAACTTATAGGACATGCATGCACTCATTTGACAGATGCAGACAGCGATCGAACCATCATTGTTCTGATTATGGAGACGAAATGCTGAATGGCGCCGTGTATTGCTGCGGTTAGGCTCAGTGAAGTGGCTGACAGAGGACTACTACCCTGAGCATCCGGAGGGCTTTGTTGCTACCAAATATTATACAGGTACAAGTCTGTTCACTCTCTGGCATATTTCTAAAGAAATCCTGCTTTTATAGGGCTGTGAACTTGCATCATATGCGTTAAATTGTTGAGGCCTGATCAGCGTTTAGGCCTTTATTGCAATTTTACTGGAGACATGGAGGTATCTGCTTGTGGACACGACAACGGGGATTTGACAGCCATTTTTTGTTTACAAAGACGTCACCCTAAGCTATTAATATGATACAATGTATCTATAATAGTGGAATAAGGAGCACTTCGTTAAAGTATCAGTAGCGTGGTTGTCAGAGGAATTACGTAATCCTGTCAGCAAGTCTACGGTTATTGTGTTTTGTGTGTGGCTACCTCAGCCGCAGCAAGCACCATTGTGTGCCAATGCCACACTGTCTGCCCAAGTCTGCCAGCTCTATACAAATCCGCCTGTTCTATTGTGTCGCTTCTGCTAGAAGTGACAGCAAAATATGTGTTCTACGTATGGTGAAGGTATACATTATTAACAGACGCTGCTATCGATGCCCCTCGTACTGTTACCTGGGTGTACATGACATATAGCCCACATTCGAATAAAACCCGCACTGTTCTCTTTGGGGATTTTAGTCAGCTGTTGATGCTATGATGTTAGAAAACCATAGATGCTGAAGACGCACAAGTTTTCACTTCAAATACATATTTTGAGGGCGGGGGGGGGGGCATTGTACCTTACCTGTCTACCACGGATGTGTTTATGTGAAATTGTGTGTGTGTAAAAAAGAACTATATTAGTTTTTATTTCAGCTTTTGAGCCTTTTTGAGACAAGTAACCGTTACATGTGTTAACCAGTTTGGTCATTGTCATGTTGATGCATCTAAAGTTCACATTTTAGTTGAAACATGGTTTATAGCGGTAGTTTATTAAAGAATAAAAGAGAGAGGTCGTTGTTTGATTCCAATGTTTAAAGGCTGTTGAGTAGGCTTGATTAACCCAGCCACTTTTCCATAAGATCCTATCTTGTAGCTGGGCTGTGGAAAGCACCGGTCCACAACCACAAGTCATGTGCCCAGTAAAGGAGCAGAAAAGAAATTGTCGGGGAAATTCTAAATTCAAGAAAAAAAAAGTGTAAACAAAAGATCCCTTGTTTGTTGTCATGGGAAGCTCTTAGAACAGAGCAGTAGTGTTTTGGAAATAAAATATTGCTGTTTAATCGCATAAATCCTCTAGAAAAGTGTCCTTGGAAAGGGTTTTGGATTTTATTGGATGGAAATCACTTGTAACTTTTCCCTTCTCTCCCTCCAGCTCTACTTTGGTTGGTGGTTGTCAGTGGATCTCTCCTGACTTTTTGCTACTTCCCACCTACCTACCCACCATCTGCAGCTCACTGCCACCATGTCTCAAGGCCAGAATTTCCTACCCAAGTACCTGTTTGTGTCCAACTTGCTGAAGGCAGTGAAAATCCGCCAGAGGGTACCCATCGATGTGGTGAAGCCAGCCGCCAGCGGGGGCCTGCTGCATCACCTGCGTAGCATGCACCGTTACACCCTGGAGATGATCGGCATGAGCCACTTCCCGCAGGCCTTCAGGGAGGTGGTGCAGGCGGCCATCTTGGACCGCGTCATGCAGGCCTCGTTAGAGCAGGAGAAGAAGCTCAACTGGTGTCGCGAGGTCAAGAAGATGGTGCCCCTACGAACCAATGGTAAGGTCTCTCGCTGACCCCGGGTAGGGACCGATATCAAAGGTTGAGCGGGCCACGGTGACGTGTGTAGGTGTAACGGCTGGCCCCGTCGGGGGCTGTCAGAGGGCTCGGTTGTGATAGTCAACAGCCTGAAATGGTTCCCGAGAGATAATTACTCATTACTTACTGGAAGCGGCAGTGAATGAATGACATGGCTTCCTCTTTCCTACTCATTCAGACGCCCCATTGATGTATCGTTTCATAACAGCGTTTTTGTTCAGTCAACCTTTGCACAAGTCATGTTTTCTGTTTGCATGGACGTCACAGCCCGGGGGACATCCCACCTTACAGCAACCCATGAACGATAAGCTCGATCACTTCTGATCAACTTCTGTGGGGAATTCTACCTCACGTCACCGAAAAAGACCGTGTTTACTGTGAACCAAGCTAAAGTTAGTTTCCACCATGCCCTTTGAGGACGGAATGCTTTCGTTCGCCATGGGATTTTCTGTTTCGGCGCTCGTGTCTTGTCTGTCCGTGTGTTTGTCAGGGTCCTGTGAGCCCCGTAACTGTCCACCGCCATAGCACAGTACACAGAGTAGTGTCCAGGCTTATCACGTCTCTCGCAGGCTAGGAATGTTTTTACTTTGAATGCCCGTGACAAGATCACTGGGCTGCACTTAGAAGGCGGTCGGTAGAGGGTCACTGGTGGGAAACTCCGCTAGTTCAACGCTTCAGGTTTTAAGATGAATGAGTAAAAAAAGATCAGTTCCTACGGCTTTTCTTCTTAAACGTTATATAGTTCTTCTTAAACGGTATCTATATAGTTATATATATGTATATATTTATGTATATGTATATCATCAAAGCAAAGATGTAAAGGTTCCCATCGTAGTGTTACATACAGAGGGTTTGAGGTTTCTGTAAACGTAGCCTTTTCAGAAAGACCCCTGACAGTTCCTTGGCTGCGCTCACACTGATGACGTCATAGAAGTGAGCGAGACTTCAGAGATGGGAAGTGGAGTCGAGAGTGTTTCGCGTTCTGGAGGACCCAGACTTGACTTTGAGCAGAGGACGCCCCAACGTCCATAGGAATGGTCTAAATCGTCTGCTGCTGAGTCATTGGAGTGCGCGCACACACACACACACACACACACACACACACACACACACACACACACACACACACACAGACAAAGGAATATCAGGTGGGAACAGGAAAAGGGCATAACAAGAAAAAAAGGGAACGGGGCAGAGATTGAAAACAGACAGCTACGGACAGTCGCTCAGCACAACAGCAGCTCGCAAAACAAAATAGTCACAGACATGACAACAAAG
>JAVQJS010046423.1:0-10445 GCA_036024795.1 Galaxias rostratus | reverse complement strand
TATGGGAGTGTCTTGCGACAAGTTCATACGTCAGAAAAATGATATGAGCATGCGCTGAGCATGCGCTGTTTGCGAAAGTAGCCCATCCTGAGGGGAGGCTCAGAATGTCAGAACACCGGCCCCCGATATAATTATACTCCCTGCCCCTTTGACTTTAATATATACAAATTTGCTTGCAATTTGTCTGTCTTTTGTCGGTATTATGTTGCCAACTTCGTTAATCTTTAGCTTTTAAAAAAACGGAACCAATACTTAAATTGTCATATGAAGCGAGACCTAGAGAGCAAGTAGCGTTGATGACGTGTTGTCTGTAAACCATAATATTTATAGTCACCTGGTTTTTATTTTGAAGAATGCAACATACCGGAAATTATATTGTTGTGACGATGACCGGGGTTGGTACATGAAAGGCTGTCTAATAGACAGCTAGCTAGCTAGCTTGTTGCGTTGTTGTAATTTCAGAAACAGTTTAATGGTAAATTGTTATGGGAATTACTACAAAACGACTATTCGAGCCAGGACGGTCAAAGGCACTGTTAATTGTGCCCTGTCTGTTTACGTGTTTTCCTGCTGGGAGCCAAGGCGAAGAAAGTGCCATGGACAATGTTGCCACAGAGAGGATGGCTGAGGAGAGTCATCGACAAGACAGTGCCAACCTTCTCATATTTATTATGCTCTTGACTCTTACCATTCTTACTATCTGGCTATTTAAACATCGTCGATTCAGGTTTCTGCACGAAACAGGTCTTGCAATGATTTATGGTAAGTTCAAAGCATACCAACGACACGTAACATCATAGTCTGAGCTAAGGTATGTGCTAACGCGTAAGCAGTTACGATGCTCTTTCAAAACGCCGTCTAGCTAATCTTTTAATACAAGGCTAATAAATGGTAAAATCAGAGGTTTTTGCAAAAACAACAATATAGTCAGTGTGTTGACCAAGGCTCCAGAGATCAGCCTAATAACTTTAACTTGACAGCCCCACCCAGTTTCATGTCCCAGTTTAGGTTTCAATTAAACCGATATTATATTATTGTCACAACCATTCATAGTACATCTCTCTCTCCAGACAGATACTACATAGTATAGCAGTGAACCTGTTTATGTTTGTCATTTTTATTGAGTTAAATTAGCTAGTTTAAAGCTCACCATGAACACATTGTATCAAATGAACACTTAAAGGGAAACATCCAAATCAATGCATTGAAAAAAGAAGTTACAGTGTAGCTGACCTTTTCTGGTGGTTACTTTCCACGGATATTAATCAAGCCCTGAAATACTATTATTACTTAGTTTAGCAACATACATATTATTTTTAAAATGTTTTTTTATTTCTGTCATCCTACACCCGCTCCCATTAGGTGTACTGGTGGGTATAATTCTCCGGTTTGGTATCCATGTGCCCCAGAATATGAGCAACACAACGTTGAACTGTGCTGTCAATGCCAGCCCTGCCACCCTATTGGTCAATGTCAGTGGTCGCTTCTACGAGTATACCCTGAAGGGAGAGGTCAGCAGAGGCAAGGGCCAAGTTCAAGATGATGAAATGCTCAGAAAGGTAGGCCAATGAATGTCACATGAATACATTTCTACAGTCTCGTTATATAATACTAAGCACCTGTTCAGTTAGTTGTTTTAACCACTGTGCCAAATGGCTCAATTATGTAATCAGCCAGCGTTTTGGTTACCTTGTCTCTTGGAACATAAAGGTCGTTAATGGCGTAGTGTGTGTTTCTTTGTTACAGGGAGGGTTTGACACCTGTGTTATTTTTTTTATTTTTGTAGGTGACGTTTGATCCAGAAGTGTTTTTTAACATTTTGCTTCCTCCGATCATCTTCCACGCAGGCTACTCCTTAAAAAGGGTGAGTGGACCACTCTTGTCTTGAACTCGTAAGAGATTCATATCAGAGCATCAATGAATAATTGTTTCAAAATATGTGCCGCCAATGCACATCCGAGAGCCTCCCCGTTTTTTGGGTTCATAGTTTTTAATGATCATTTCATGTAAAGGTACAAATCAATCTGACAGGCTGATGTAACTGTGATTCGTCTCTGTGCTAAAGAGACATTTCTTCAGGAACATTGGCTCCATCCTTACATATGCCTTCATGGGAACGGTCATCTCCTGCTTTGTTATTGGGTGAGTCCCATCGTCAGAAAAGGGAGAAATTCACATTTGTGCTCGATTTGGATTATTCATCAGAGGACTTAATAATTCCCTCATTTGCATAAATGATTTTATATTCTCATCTTTTCTGTTCTGCTGTCGCCGCACAGGTTGGTCATGTATGGCTGTGTGTCCTTCATGAAGGCTGTGGGGCAGCTTGGAGGGGACTTCTACTTCACGGACTGCCTCTTCTTCGGTGCCATCGTCTCGGCTATAGACCCAGGTGACAACCACAGAGTGCCCCGTGCCCTGCCCTGTGTGCAACTATCAAATGCGTCAGTGCATGTCGATTAAGCCCTGGTTTTGTCTGGAGCGCACCCTCTGTGGAGAGGTTGCCATTGTTGTCCTCTCTCTTCCACGCTCTCCAGTGACCGTGCTGGCTATTTTCAACGAGTTGAGGGTAGACGTGGATCTTTACGCCCTGCTGTTTGGGGAGAGCGTCTTGAACGACGCCGTGGCCATCATTCTCTCTTCGTAAGTACCGGGCTCCCCGTTGCCACCTGACTCAAGATGGCCGTCTTTAAAGTGCCCTCTCGTCTAAAAACACAGCAGCCACCTCACGTCTAGTCAAAGCCGAGTGACTCTATTGGGACATTTGGTTGTAAGCGTGCGTGCACCACACCGAGATGAACCCCTACTAACCCCAGTGCCTTCCATCTCATTGGTCGCCTGCCATCCTCCACCCATCTCATGGGGTGCCCATCTGTACGTACGTATGCATGCAGTGTGCTCCTGCGCTGGGAGAAGCAAAGCAGACAGGGGGCCAAGGGTACTAGCTCTCCAGGGAAGGAGGCCTCGAGCTGGCCTCAGGAAGGTGCAAACCTGACCCTGGAGTTAGGGGGGAACCAGACCGCACGGTGGGACCTGGTTCTATAGCGTCAGAGGAAATATGCCTTCAAGGTTGTCATTGGTTTACCTTCTAGAGGAGGAACTCTCCAACACAAATAGAAATTTGAAATTTGAAATAGGATACACATTTTTAAAATTGCGCATTTAGGCTACTATTCCGTGGTCCGCTATTACCGCATATCTTGAAGGCAACAGTATTCCTATTACCCTTGTCCCCCTCATAGCTTGGAGCCCCCTTTGTTCTTTCCTGTCCCCATCCAAACGCTGCAGTGCATCCAATAACCACTCTAGTCTACGGAATGTTCTGTGCTGTCAACTCAACAAATGACCAGCAGACCCAGGGCGGGCCTAGCATGGCAAAACAGCGGAAGGCTCATTTCGGTTATTCTACAAACACGAGGTCGAGCAATGCTCGCCGTTTGACGTCGTACTGGTTAGACCAGCCGTCCATGCTGGTGATTTGCTGGGTCCTCTCCTGCTAAAGTAATCCAGAAAGTGAACCCTGTAGCTTGCGTCACCCTCACCGTGTTAATGGCCATGCACTGGTGTGATCTCTTTCTCTCTTTCTCTGTGTTGCCAGAGTGCCAGTGCAAGTTGAAAGGGACCACAATGTCAGATTTTGTATGTTTCTTTGTCTATCATTAATGTATCACTCAGAGGGATTGATCCAACATCATGAAAAAGGGAAATCTGTGCCTTGGGCTTTCTCTTTCACTTCTGACTACACATCTACCCTGTTTTACAAGCTTTTCCAAATTGCTGCCTGTTGTGTGGTAAACGGAAGCCAATCTTATCGGCCAATCACAGACTCGGGTTAAAATAGGTAAGGTCAGCAGCCATGACAACAGCGGAATGTTTCTAACCGTAGCCAATAACATAGCTCAGCTATTGAATGTTAATGAGCAGTGGCCGTGAACTCGCATTCACTACTGAAAACGGCATGTGAGTGGGAAGGGGAAAATATGGCACCCCAGAATTATTATGAAAAATAATGGTATGTTTAAATGTGCTTCATAGACATCAAGAAACCACTCAAAAATGAATGTTTTATTGTGTACATTATGGGCCCTTTAACTTTGCTCTTGTTGAATGCAGCATGCAGCATGTCCAAAACAGACAAATATTTATAATTTTTCATTCAAAATTTCCGTCTGATTCTCTCAATTATAACTTCCTTCAAATTCTTTCCGCTGTCTAACTATATGTTTTCAGCTTCTTTGTGAGAATGAGTTAGAATGTTACAATTCTAATTTGACAATTTGAAATGAAGGAAATTATATTGTAGCAAAGACACTGATATGGTTTGCGAAAACGACAAAGATAACCCATCAGGCGGGCTACTGTCAAACGCGGATGTTTATTGCTACTGATTTTATCTCAATACACGCTACGCACAAAGACAATTTCCGCTAATAAGATCCCACAATGTGAGCTGTGGGCGCTGGGTCTATTTGCTAAACACTCGATAAGCTCTAGACTTGATGTCACAGCCTTTGACCTTGGTATCCAAATATGGGTAAAAGGCAGATCTGCTCTTGTGGCTAAAGGCTACAAGAAGAAGAGATAAATACCCCTAGGTAAGACAAGGTGCATGAGCAGTGAAAGGCTGGAACCCTGCATTGAGCTGAAGCGGTCCATAAGTGACCTCCATGCAAATATACAGCACTTCTCTGTACCTTCCTGACCGAGCTTCTAGTTTGATTTGTTTTCTCTAATTATACCATTTTCCTATATGTTTGTCTATGTATATGTTTCGTGTTTGTGCATGTTGTATGTGCTTGTGCACGTGTGTGTGCGTGTGCGTGTGTGTGTGTGTGTGTGTGTGTGTGTCACACCACGGCCTCCAGGTCCATCGTAGCCTACCAGCCAGAGGGGGACAATAGCCACAGCTTCGAGGCCATGGCCATGCTCAAGTCCTTCGGTGTCTTCCTGGGGGTGTTCAGTGGATCGTTTGCCCTCGGGGTGGTTACCGGCGTCATGACGGCTCTCATATCCTCCCACTGTCTCTCATTAATCACGTCGATTCTGGGAAGTGGAGTTTTTTCAAAGCAGCGTGCTGACGCACATATCTATGAAAGCTACACCTATGATTGCCCTGAACGCCTTCCCAATGTTGACGGTTTAATCCTGGCCATTGCACTGCATTATTTCATTCTAAGAGCCTTGATTAAGAGGAGGATTATGTTACTTCAACGTGAATTTATGTTACAGCTCACAGGCGGGAAAAGTAGAGAGGTGTTTTTATGACTTTATCTAGATGTGATGTGTCGAGGGTTTGTGACTGGCTTCTCCTTGACTTCCTGTCTGCCGATCACGTGACCAAGTTTACCAAGCTGAGGGACTTTCCGCTGCTGGAAACCGCACTCTTCTTCCTGATGTCGTGGAGCACGTTCCTATTGGCCGAGGCCTGCGGGTTCACCGGCGTGGTGTCGGTGCTGTTCTGTGGCATCACGCAGGCCCACTACACCTTCAACAACCTCTCCCCCGAGTCACAGGAAAGGACAAAGCAGGTAACACACACACATGCACACAACACATGCACACAACATCATTTGCTCCCCCGCCTCTTTTCCCGGGAGTCACACACACACCATAATGATAGAGAAGTCAAGTGATAGGCTCCACTGTCTGACTAACATTGCCCTTCCTCTCCCTCCTCCCCCGGCGGCAGCTGTTCGACCTGCTGAACTTCCTGGCAGAGAACTTCATCTTCTCCTACATGGGCCTGACCCTGTTCACCTTCCAGTCGCACGTCTTCAACCCCATGTTCATCATCGGCGCCTTCGTATCCTTTGGCCTCAGGCGGTGGGCGCGAGCTCCGGCTCCTTAGCCGACCCCGGCCACCTGAGCTCGGGAACGTTCGGTTCCCGAGCACTGGGTCGGCGCCTCCGCGCGTCCCGGTCGCTCCTTGTTCGGAGGTAACGTCCCCTTGACCCGCAGCGCTCCAGCTGGCTATATTCCTGGGCCGGGCGGCCAACATCTACCCGCTCTCCTTCCTGCTCAACCTGGGACGCAAGAACAAGATCAAGTCCAACTTCCAGCACGTCATGATGTTCGCAGGTTCGGGGGGGGACACGCCGGCCGCCGTCTGGCAGAGCTCTCCGTTACGATCTGTTGTTATTGAACTGCCCCCCTCCCTCAGGCACTCTGGTGCGCTTTCCACCTCCCCTTCCATCTCGCTGTGTAGAGTCAACGTCCCTTTCTCCGCTTCTGTCCCTCCCGAGTGCCTCCTCTCTCCGTCTCTTCCCGTTCTTTGTTCCTTGTGAGCACGGGTGTCTACATCCGTAAGAGCCCCGTTAACGTGTGTGTCCTCGGGATGAGTCCCCGACTAACCTCGCTCGTTTGCTCCTTTTTCCCCTGTCGTGGTGTTCCTCTCTCCTCTGCTCCTTCCTCATGGCCTAACCCGCTCTCCCCCCCCCCCCGCCCTTCAGTGGAGACTAACCCGCCTCGGCTTCGTCTGGCACCCTCTCTCCCTCAGGTCTGCGGGGGGCGATGACCTTTGCCCTGTCCATCCGGGACACGGCGACCTACGCCCGGCAGATGATGTTCTCCACCACCCTCCTCATCGTCTTCTTCACCGTCTGGGTGGTCGGAGGCGGCACCACTCCCATGCTCTCCTTGATGAGCATACGGTGTGTGTGTGTGTGTGTACGTGTGTGTGTGTGTGCGTGTGTGTGTGCGTGTGTGTGTGCGTGTGCGTGTGTTTGTGTGTGTGTGTGTTACTTAATAGACAGTAACGAGTCCTGTCAGTGCAACTTGCAAACATTGACAGACCCTTTTGTTGCACTAACTGTTTTAGTGTCTCTGTGAAACCTTATCTGTTGGTGTCTTATCTCGGGTTTCTCTCCTCAGTGTGGGCGTGGACTCGGACCAGGACAGCTCTGTGAGTACCTATCTCCTGATAGACGATCTTTTACCACTCAGGAAGAACCTCCATATGTTGAAGGGAGATAAAGAGTCCATCGGTCCCGTGTCATTTTAGTGGTTTGACCGTGTCTTACCACGCGATGGACAAACGAGCCCTAAAGTGCACTTTATCTCCGTGTGAACAGGCGACCATGTTGGATGGCACACAACGCAGAAACACCAAGCACGAAAGTGCCTGGCCTTTCAAGATCTGGTACAACTTTGACCACAAGTATCCTTTCATGTGGGGGAAAACCCATACAGAAATGCCAAAGCTAGATTGTTAAGAGTGTTATCTTCCCTCACTGTGTTCTGCTCTTTAGCTGTTTGTTTTTATTGCTCATATATTCAACCATTATTTATTCATTATTATTATTAATTTATTAATTGCATTTAAGTGCATTAAAAAATTATCTTTTTGGAATAAATGATTGATGAGCAATAGCTTAAACCGAACAGCAGAGGTCACTGTGGAGAAGCTAACAATTATTTTTGAAGCTACCAGGAGCACACACAAACTCTTCTCGCCAGAACTGCGTACGAACAACAGATTGAGCTTTCTCTCAAAGTTTAGAATTTCCTTTAAGAAATATATTACTGGTATTTACCCCAAATCCTTTTGGGTCAACATCCCACAACGGTATTGTCACACTGCACAGCCTTCCTCCAGTGTGAAAGTGCAAACCAGTCCCCAGGCCTTTCGAGAAGTTGAAGATTCAGTCGCCTTATCGACGTCCTGTTATGGCTCCTTGACAGCATTCCCCCACCTACAGCTACCTGAAGCCCCTCCTGACCCACAGTGGCCCCCCGCTGACCACCACTCTGCCGGGCTGCTGTGGACCCCTGGCTCGCTGCCTCACCAGCCCGCAGGCCTACGAGGTGAGACACCACGGGGGCCAGCGACAGCAGCACTCGTACCCTACATCTCCCGGGCCCCCGGGCTGATCACGTGCTGTTCAGTGTGCGGTCATTCCATTTCGGTGATCGTGGGGGAAAGGTTTAGAAGAGAGGGAAGGTGTCCATCTGTTTGAGGGAAGGTGTTCTAACGTACGCCGTTCCACTGGTGGAATGATTCCCTCCCCTCTTCCTCTCCGCAGAACGAAGGGCAGTTCTTCAACGAGGACGACTCCGACTTCATCCTCAACGACGCCAACGCGGGCTCCGTGTACGGCGACGTCACGGTCAGCACCCACGCCGGCCGCCCGCGCTCCTCGGCGCCCGAGGCCGGCCCGTGGGACGAGTCCCTGGACGGAGAGCTGGCGCTGGGGGAGCACGAGCTGGTCATCAGGGGCACGCGGCTGGTCCTCCCCGTGGACGAGCCCCCCGGCCCCCCCTCCACCATCACGCTGCCCCCGCCGCCGTCCCCGCCCCACTCAGAGCAGCGGCGGAACAGACTGTGAACAGGGCCCGGGGCGGGGAGCGGTGGAGCCGGGTGTCCTGGGCTCACAGGGAGCTCCCGGAGGTTTAGGTGTTTTTTTTACCGAGGTGCCGCGGCATTTTCCCGTCGCAGTGGCGGACGTTCCAGTGCCGGCCTGGATTCTCCTCCTACACTTTGCACAGCTTAAGCCACTCCCGTGGGGGAGAGGGAGAAACCAGGCCGGTTCTGTTCTGTTCAGGTACTGGCACTGTGAAGGGAAAATGCCACGGGTGTTCAGGGGCCTTGAGAAAGGCTTTGAAGTGGAGCCTTAAGGCTCTGCTGCTGTCCTGTGGGGGTACCCGTTCACTCTCGAGGGCACTGACATCCCTTCATATGGTCATGAAGACGAGCATTGTTGTGTGTGTGTGTGTGTGTGTGTGTGTGTGTGTGTCCGATCGAAAAGTGTTGAGTTCTTTCTCTGATGACCTTGATTCTGTAACCCTAAAGTTACTTTTCTGTGAGAGATTTAGGAATAATTGGAATCGTACTGAGACAAGTCGCTAACCAGAGAGTCCCTATCGACTGTATTAGCCCTGCTAGCAGTTTCCTTTCTTAATGCACTAAGGCTTAACATGTGAACACGTGCACGCTCGTCGCAGTCGTGCGCTGTGGGTAGAGACCGTGGATGCCTGTTCTCCCAGCGTTTGCCCTTTGAAACGTGCAGTTGGGATTAACGTGGTCTATTATTTGGGGATGTGTTCCAGTTTGCCTTTCTGTCCTAGAGTGAAATAGTCATTTCCTTCCCGGACCCGGCGTGGGGATCGTGTTTCCCTCTAAGGCTTGTGGTGGAACCGTGCATGCCACCCCTCCCTCTTCGCGTTTACGGAGGGAAACCTGCGGGATGGTCGGAATCCGGAGGCTGGAACCTTCCCTTTCAATGTGTTTTCTGAAAGGGCGTGGGTCGTGTAAGACGCTTCCCCCCGTCGCAAATCTTAACGGGATGTCACTCCAAAGTGGTCGACTCTCGGAACTAACGCTAAGGAGAGACGCTTCTCCCAAACGCTCCTGACCCATATCCCTGTGTCCTCTGTCAGTTTCTTCCCAGAGCTAGTTGGATTTCCATATCTGTCCCCTCTCATATTTATACCAACCAGCGGATGTATTTATTTATTGGAGTTATTTATTTGATCTATTTAACATTTTTTGTTGTTGTTGTTCCGTCCCCGCTAACGGCCATGGGTGTGCACGGGCCTTCTTCAGATTCACAGAGAAGCCCGGCGCTCCACAGAGTGATGTACACGGGGATAGCGGTGGTATACACTGACCTGGAATTAACCCATCCTCTCCCCTCCCTAACCTCCTAATCGCCAGGCACACAGTGCCGGGGTCTGAGTGTGGATTACAGACGCGCGCGCGTTGTAGGTGTGACAGTTCTCTCTGTAAGGTCTACTTAGACAGTGACGCGAAGGGGGAAATGGACATTTTGTCTACTGAAAGGATTGAGAATCAGTAGCCAGTGGCCAGGTGGAACCTGTGCCATTGTGAAGTCTGGGTGGTTTTTCTTTTGTTCTGTCCAACCTTGTATAGCCACTGCCATGTCTTTGTGAGGTATACAATCAGCAAAGGCTGTTCCGGGGGCTGGCTCAACTGTTTTGAACAAAGTGCCTACTGACTAAATTTAATTGTACGTAGATGTGTATGTATATTTTATTTGAAAAGATGCAGTAAAAGGTGTAATATTTTTACCCATAAATGTTTTTTTTTTCTTCTCCAACTATAAAAAGATTGCCGGCCTGCTGATTAGAATGCCATGAAGTCATTTCGGGATTGTTGGATTTGTTTGATCTGAGTTTGAGCAAATGCATGGCAGATTAAATGTTCTGTATTCTCTTTATTCTTCACTTGAACCTCAGTTTGAACTGTGTTCTTTCTCTCTCCTGTCCTGTTCTTAAATCATCCTATGCAGGCTTTCTCAACAGTTTTTACAATTTAAAAGATGAGTTTAAAAGAACTTTGGCCAAGTAAACACAGATTTTTGATTAAATTATCTGCCTGAATCTGGGTGTAAAACAAGCAATAGCCGATTCTAAATTTAAATTGCAATCTGTTTTAAAGGAAAAACTATTAATCCTATCTTGTTCCGAGTTGGCTACTTATTTGGATG
>JAVQJS010046398.1:0-27027 GCA_036024795.1 Galaxias rostratus | reverse complement strand
GTGTGTGTGTGTGTGTGTGTGTGTGTGTGTGTGTGTGTGTGTGTGTGTGTGACCGCAGTATGAACCAGAGATGTCCTCCAGGCAGTTTGGTGTGGAGCTGTGCCGTTTAACAAGCGAGGACAGGGCAGTGCCTTTAGTGGTGGAGAAGCTCATCAACTACCTGGAGATGCACGGCCTCTACACTGAGGGCATCTTCAGGAAGTCGGGCTCCACCAATAAGATCAAAGAACTCCGCCTGGGGCTGGACACAGGTGGGACGACCGATTTTCTCACTGCAGGATAACAGTGTACTATTGTGGTGCACAGTGTGGTATGCTGTGGGCACTATTGTGTATGGTTCTGCACCTTAGGTTCAGCAAACACTTCACCGTAGGTGGTAATAATAGTATACAATGTAATGCCTTGTGGTAGAAACAGTGATGCTTGATTTGAAATCCTCTGCCCATGCCTTCCAGATGTGAGCACCATGAATCTGGACGACTACAACATCCACGTCATCGCCAGCGTCCTCAAACAGTGGCTCCGCGATCTGCCCAACCCCCTCATGACCTTTGAACTCTACGACGAGTTCATCCGAGCCATGGGTAAGGGACCGGCGCCCGGACGTCCGCCTAGCTTTGGCCGATTGTCCCTCCCTCTGTAGTCACTCTTTCCCCATGGTGGATGCTGTGTTCCCGCAGGCCAGCCCGACAGGAGGGAGGTGCTGCGAGGGGTGTACTCCGTGATCGACCAGCTCAGCAGGACTCACCTGGGCACTCTGGAGCGCCTCATCTTCCACCTGGTCCGGTACGTCCCAGCCCCCCGCTCAGGGCCGTGTGCGGCCCACTGGAGGAGTCTCATCGTAGGGTCACTCCCCTTTGCACAATGGAATGTACTCAATGGAAGTGTTTTGATGTGCAGACATGGGCCATGATAATAACTTTGTATCCACCCCCTGTATTGTATCCATACTGAACTGTATGTGGAAGTGGTGGTAACTGATGTTTTTTTTGGATGCTGAAGGATTGCCTTGCAAGAGGACACCAACCGCATGTCAGCTAACGCCCTGGCCATAGTGTTCGCCCCCTGCATCCTGCGCTGCCCAGACACCATCGACCCCCTGCAGAGCGTCCAGGACATCAGCAAGACCACCGCGTACGTTCAGCATAGACACTGTGCATAGACAATTCAAGTGAATACTGATGCACCAACCCTCACAGCCTCTAGTGTCGAATGGTTTTAACTAGACTGTTCTCCCCATTGTGTCCATCGGTCCTCAGGTGTGTGGAGCTGATCATCAACGAGCAGATGAACAAGTACCAGGCCCGTCTGAAGGACATCAACAGCCTGGAGTTTGCTGAGAACAAGGCCAAGAGCCGGCTGACACTCATCCGTCGCTCCATGGTGAGAGCAGCTGGCCAGGCCAGTACAGAACCGGCAGCCTATAGTGGGATGGTCACTGGGGTGGAGGGATTCTGGGCCTGCCTCTCCTTCCCTAAGTACCTCCCAGCTCCCATCCCATGTGATACGATGGCGTCTGTGCATTGCACCTGATTTCACATCAAGGATTTGCGGACATGGTTGCCATCAAATAAGTGGTGGTGTTCGTCTGCATTTTGAATTCATAAATAAAATGCACCATCACTGTATTGGTGTCCATTTAGCTTGCACATCCAGAGGCCCCTCACATTGAGAGTTCGTACACATTCTACCTTCTAAGGAGTGTGAGGCCAAGAGTTCCTGTTCTTTGGACTGGCGGGTTAGACCCCTAACCACCTATTCTCTCCTTCTTCCCTTCCCCCCTCCACCCTCCATCTCCAGAAGCCTGTACTAATTGCTGTTAGGTTTATGAGCATGACCCGCACGGCCTCTTTGGTATGTATGACTGGCCTCATCGTGTAACCGCCCTCCCGCCTGCCGGCCGCCATCCCATCCTCCTCACCAGTTCCGTCGCCCCATTTGTCTGTAGCGTTGTCAATCAGCGCCGCCCCTCTCCTGTTTTGTGTCACGTCCAATCACATTGTCCTATCGCAGCGTTCTCGCCTTTGACTAAAGCAAAGATGTGAATGAATCAGCCTTTTTTATGTTAATATATCTCCCTTCTTGTAGTTGTTTTACAAGACTGCAGTCAGTGAATAGATCTCACAAATTTAAACATTTTTTTTTTTTAATTCTCAAATTTAATTTCGAAAGAATACATTTCAAACTGCTATATAACTTGCTGATGAGTGTGCTTTTTGTTATTTGCTTTTCTTTTCTGTCACGTTTAATTGTGGTGCCATGCCAGCCAAGGCCTTGTTAGTTGCCCTAACACATTGCTTTTAAAATTGTTTCGCTTTGTTTCTGTTTGTCACATATCTTAAACATGCAGCCTAACAGCCTACCTAAAAAGGTAACACATACTGTTCAGTATATCATGTGTGTGCCTACTTGTGTGTGTGCGTTTTCTTAGTACTGTCCAGCTGTTAGTGTTTGAACTGTAGCCGGTGTGGTTGTCCGATCCCATTTCAACTCTCAATGAACTGTCAGTGCGCCAACACTCCTAAGGAGTCTGTCCCAGCCTTGGTATCGACTGCATACCAACGTTCTGTCCGTGACAAAACAACCCCCTCAGTCTCTCACCGTGTCTCCCGCTGTCTGTCTGTTGTGTAGAACAAAAGCCGCGTGCGTCACAGCAGCAGCAGCCACACGCCCTCTCCGCCCCCCAGCCCCAGAGGGGCCCCGGGGCCCGAGCGGGACGGGGCCGCGGAGGAGGCGGCCGAGCCGGCCCTCACGGAGCAGCAGCAGGCCGCCATGCAGCAGGAGGAGAGGGTTCTCACCCAGCAGATCCAGAGTCTGCAGAAAGAGAAGTACGACTGGTCATGCCATCCCCGTCTTCCCTCGCTGTCCCTTAACGTAGGACCGCAATGACACTGGGTCTGCCAGGACTGCTCTGTCTGCGCACAGTTCCATCTTTCAGTTCATTAAACTGTACAAATTCTATGTTTTGACAGTCGGACTGAGAGTCTGTTAGAAATGCAAATGAATTGAATGTTCTTCCGAGGGTGAATCATTTCAAATTGAACGTCATCCGCTCCAAAAGAACAGGTGTGGCTCGTGGGCTGTGTGGGACTAACTGTGGGTCCCGGCAGGGAGGAGCTGACGTACGAGATGCTGATCCTGGAGCCGCGGGCGTCCGATGAAGAGACCCTGGAGTCCGAGGCCTCCATAGGCACAGCAGACAGCTCGGAGAACATCACACTGGAGCCTGAGGGAGCTACCTCCAACCCCTCTGGTAAGACCCCACAGCATTCAGGTACATGATTTAAATGTGTACCGTTGAGGTTGATAGACCTAATGTTATGCATGACCTCAGGGTGTAACTATAATAAACTACTGGGGCGATGGTTTGTTCCTGTGTGTATGCCCTCTGTGTCTTACTGTGTATCTCCTTCTGCCAATAGAGCGGAGCTCCTATCGTCCCCGCAAGCCTGACCTTCAGGGCCGCCGCACCCTGAGACGCCAGCCCGACTCCCAGGACTCTGTGGACTCCTCGTCCTCCTACCAGCCCTCCTCCTCCTCCTCCTCGGTCCCCGAAACGCCGTCCCCTCACTACCGCTTCCGCTCCTCCTCCTCTGGGCCCCTGCTCTCCTCCTGTGCCCTGGGGGCCTCGTTGGGCGAGGTGGAGAGCCAGCCACAGGCGGCAAAGAGTCGCCACCGGCTCCGGCTCAGCCGCAGCTCGCCACGGGAGCCCTCGGACGGCCACCGGAGAGACACGGATTTTGGCTCGCCGCCCCAGCCGCTGGTTCTGTATGGCAGTAATGAGTTTATGGTGTGAAAGGGCAAGTCACGGCCCCCATTGCACCCACTGTGTGTGGAAAGGGGGGTGGGGGTGGGGGTTGGGGGGGGGGGGGCAGGTTTGATGGTTAGAATGAGGCAGACTAAGGGGCAGCTTTGGCACCCAGGGAGGTCTGCCCCCCCTCCTCTGTGGCAAACTCCTATCCTCCCTTGAGCCAGTAGGAAGACTGGAGTGGGCTGGGCACATCCTGCAGGACAGTAGAGACAAAGCCCAGGGAGGGACAAGATAGGAGGATGATCTGGGACAAAGCAAAGCAACGCTGACCTGAGGAGGGGTGTGAAAGGAAGCATAGGAAACAGAATGGGAAGGACAGCCTCCCAGGACCACCCTATGAAATCACCCGGGACTTTGAACGAGCATGTGGAGTGGCAGTCGAAGGCCACCCTATAGAGGAGTAGCTACTGACAGCACTGGCAGAATGATTTTGCCGCTTTTGTATACAGGGCTGACATATTGTAGGCCTTCACATTTACACAGAACAGCCCTGAGGCTGCATGCTTGTTCATGACTGTTTGTTTTCCTATGCTTGTTTAAGAGACTGTACCGTAATATGTACCATTATGTAAATGAAGACTATGATGTTACTGATGAAATATGTACTGTACATACCGTAAAAACTCTAGTCATGCTGGGTCATCCATTGCTTACATCTCTCTCTCTCTCTCTCTCTCTCTCTCTCTGTCTCTCTTTCGCAGACTAAAGTGTATAGAACTCTGGTTTGATTGTTTAACATTGTCTTTTCTTTGTGTGGTAATGATCAGAGCCACTCGATGTGTTCAGTTGGTGCGAGCATTTCATCTCTTGCAAAGGACCTGTTGACCAAGAGACTGTCGTCAGCCTAGCCAAAAGCCAATGCCTGAGATCATTGCACTGTGTCGGTCATTGATACTGCAAAAGGTGTTCAATGTGTATCAGCCATATTGTATTGAAATGCCTTCCCCACCATTCACTCCCATTCCCAACAGGCATTTGGTCTGTTCTGAGACATTAGCAGTGTTAAGTTACAAAATCAGAACTTGAATTTGTATTTAATTGTATTAGTGTATTATTGTTGTTGGCATCATTGTCAAAAGGTGTACCTTTTTGTTGTTGTCTATAATATTGTTATGCATGGTGATATTATTTTGTTGTTGAGTTTCGATGAAAGCCATTTTTATTTGTTGTGTGTGTGCTGTCTGTTCTTGCTTTGCTCTACTGTCTTTACTACTTTTTAAGACTGAAACGCACACAAACCCACCCACTCTTCTGCCTTGTGTATGTCCTGTGTCAGCCATCGCTGGCCTTTTTGCTTCGCCGCTTGGTTTGTGTTCTAAGTTTCCTTTGTTTTTTTCCCTTCACTTCACTTGGTGCGGAAAAGCAGCACTAATGTCGAACAAGTTTGTTTGTAATCATCTAATCAAGAAAGGACTCAACTTTGACCTTCCAGATGTTAGCCATTTGTTGGTTACGGAATACAGTTTGCCTACTCTCTCTTTCACTGTTAAAAAAAAAAAACTATACTGTGCAATATTCTATCGTATCAAACTACTATATATTTGGAGTGTTTGCCTTCATATAGGTTGCAACTGCAAGTTCATCTTTCTGCTGAAGTCACTTCTCCACATTCGACACGATCGCTTTATTGTAACGGCTTCATCTTAATACACAAGCACTGGCAAATCTAGATCACAAACAGGAAGTGGCACAAGTGTATACACCATTTCAGTTGAGACTTTCTGCTTGTTGATAACAGCAAGATAATAGAGGAACTTTGTAACCAAGGCTTGGTCCATAGGGAGGGGGCCATGCCACTTGTCTAGAGACTAATTCGATGTCATCGGATGGGAGATCAGAAATATAAAGTAGGCTGGATTAAGTATTTATCCGGATTGTTTGAATTGTGTCAATAAGTCATGAGCTGTAAAGAAATGGTATTTGAACCTCAAAATGTTGTCCGTGGCATTCTGCAAAGTGAATGTAGCTCTCTGTCACTGGAAGGCAATATCAGCTTTCTTCTTTCATTATTGTCGTTTGTTTTCCTTTTATATACTTTGTTCTATTTATGATCATGCTTTGGAGTGTAAATTGAAAAAAATGCCTGTTATAAAGGATATATTATCCTGTGTACGACCCATTATCTATTATTAATCATGTACAGTGTTTTTGCAGGCTTCATACAGTCTGCCATATTTGTCCAATCCAGTTTGAGAATCGTATCTCTTTGTGTGCGCTATTCAGGACACAGTTGTATGTATAAGGTGCAATTTGTGTACTTTTTTTTTTTAAGATACAAAATATATGTCTATGGTTGTAAGAAAACATCTGCTTTATTAAAAGGCAAAACTGGAGCTAAATTATTGCCAAGTGGTATTTTGCATTGATGATTTGATGCATTGACTTGAATTGGTTACAAAACACTGCTGTCTACTTAATATTGTTTATGCTTGTGTTAGTATTTCACAGTAGCCTTTATGTGCCTTTGTTATAGCAATTTGCAAATCCAGTGAAGGTAGACTGCCTACTGGCACAAACAATGGGTACTCTGTTCATTTCTCGTTACTCATTGTAGTAAAGAAAAACACTAAGTGGACGGACTGTGCAGAATATTCTACCTTTCACAGGTAGCCTGTTCAACTGTTTTTTAAGCCTGGGTGGGGTAGGTAAATTGGCACGTGAATCATCTCATTTGGACAGAAAATGAAAGTGAAAACTGCCTTTCATGGAAAACGAAATAGCTATGATGTTCTGAGTCAGCAGTAACCCTATAAATACTGAATTGTCACTTTGATGAACGACAAATGCGCTACTCGTCCATTTGAGAAACTTCTGACAATTCTCCATTCTCGACCCTTGCTAGTAGGCAACGCAGTTCACGGTAAGACTTGGACGATGGCACTGCTTAAATTGAATATATCACGCGCCTAAAAATTAGACTTAAATTTTGGTAAATTAATTAAAAAAATATTTCAGTCTTGGCGCAGTCATTGAGAAATGTATTTGTGATTGAGGGATATAGTTAGGCTTATTAGTTTACACGCACAGCAAATTATTAACTCATCTTTAGGCAACAGACCATGTTAGTATTTAATCAACTCGAGCCACATTTGATTCTGCGTGGTGTACCCATCATTATATTAACTGGATATATATGGGGTGATTTGCGAACATTGTAATTAAAAAAAATCCACATGAAACAATCCGGTGGGGGAAGTTGTTGCGCGAAAATGTGACCGGATTGCGTCAAAGCATTGCTGTACAATGTTGAATATTGATATATTCCTTAGAGCGGGCCGCAAACCTGATGGTTTTTGCGGCAATTTTTTTAATGTTTTTACTAATCAGCTTAGTTCATATTCTTCTAAAAATTATTAACAATAAAGTATACATTTAAATTGAAGATATAAACACTTTAAATAAAGAATAACAAATAAATAGAACGATGGCATCATGGTTGACCCAAAATAGAATCCACATGAAACAAGTGTAAAACAAGTAGATAAAATTTAAATTGTTTGAATGGAAAACAAGACTGTCATGGCATTGTGTTGAGGTACAGCCCTACCAAACAGCCGCTTCTTGACTACCTACCTCTTTTAAAATCACAATTAATTATTTCGTAATAATGTAATAACAATGTGATCATACAACGACTGAGATCTTTATTTCCTAATTATCTTTGATCATATAAAATCAAGGAGATCTAAAATAGAAATATAAATAATAAAATCTAAAATGTTGGCGACATTGTGCCACTGTAAATATGCTTGTGATTGATGTAATTGTTATAGGATCAGCCTACCTGTTTTTTTAGTAGCATAGTATATTAAGTTTAAGTCATAAAATATATGTGTCTACCCAGATGTCTTCTTATAACCCTACCATTGTGTTCTTTGACTTGGAGTGCACTGGCTTAGGTAAAGTATAAATGCCCGTTTTTCTGTTGTTACAACTTGTATTCTTGCTTTTGATATTCAATTCTTATATATATATAAAGCATTTTGTCCAGTTTCAATAATGACAAGCTATAAATTATTTCGCTTACAAATTAAGATGTAGAAGTCTTCTATTAAAAATTCAACGTCCCTTATCATAGGGAAAATACCTTGAGATTTCTGATCATTTAAATCAAAGTTCGTTCAAGTTTACCTCCCTATATTGGTAGGGGTTGGCTTGTTGAATTAAACATCATACACAGAATAAAATAAATATTCTCTTAAGATGTTACAATATGATTCATAGTTATGTTGTTTGTGTCAAAATAAGAGTCATGAATTCAGCAAACACTAACAGGCCCGGCATTGCCCATTATGGAAGATTTCTGGCTAGTACTCATCTATCCTCATCTGTCCTCCTTTTACTGGCTTTGCATCTTTCTTACTCTCTTCCTGCTATCTCCTCTTAACTCTCTGCGGCCCCTACAGACACATCAGTGTGTGAAATCACCCAGCTGTCAGCCATCTGTGGACAGAGGGTCTACAACGCCTATATCTTTCCTCGCTGCCTCATCACAAAAGAGGCGTCCAGAGTCACCGGCCTCACATTGTGTAACGGGCGCATGGTACTCAATGGTGTGGTCGTGCCGACTGTCCCCCTGCAACAGGCCCTCTCAGACTTCATCACTTTCCTGCGGCCATTCAACCGACCACTGCTTGTCGGTCACAATGCCAAGCGCTTTGACTGCGTGATTCTGGCCCGACTGCTGCGAGAGTTGTCCCTGAGGCGGGACTTCCAGCAAGTGGTCTCAGGTTTCCTGGACACTTTTTTGATTGGTAAGGCAATATACCCTAATCTGAGCACATACTCACAGATAGATCTGGTGGAACGCTTTCTTGGTAAATCCTACAATGCTCATAATGCTTTGGATGATGTCAAAGCCCTACAAGAGCTGTTCAACGCATGGCGTCCGCATATTCAGTTATCCCGTCACACATTCCAATTGTCTTAATCTTCAACATCTGGCATATCTTGCTGAAATAGAAATGATTCCCGTCAACAAGTTCATCTTAGAATGTTTTGTGATATATTTAGCCAATACAGATGTAGCCACAGGGTCATACGGGTTAAAAGACTGGCATAGGATGTTTGCAGCATCTATTTTGATATAAAGCGCTATTTAACCCATTTTCAATCTAGCAATGTTATATTTTACACATCATCATTAAGCCTTTCACAATCAAACGGCTGAATGTCAGAACACAGAATGTGTACAGTGAATAAACCATGTAAATGTGTATGATCGGGAAAATGCATTATTTTCACTTAAATGTATTTTAACTCATGTCAATACACATACTTAATTTAGCCGAAGCAAGTATTGTGACCGAAAATTTATTGTGTATCGAAAACCTGTTAATTATCCCTTTAACTTGATGTCATTGTAATCAATCATGCATTTCAATGGATGTAAAGCCTACTATTTTCAAAAGATATACCGTTTTAATAAAGTGTCTTACAAATTCAGTGAAATTATGTATTTATTTGACAGGGGCTTACTGTGCTTTTGCGGGTTTCCCCATACAGCTTTTTGTGAATGTGACTGTGTTCTTTAAAACATCAGCTCCAGGCGAGGCCATGTCAGGAACAGGTCAGGTTTCTAACATCTCCAGAGTTCTTGAAATCTTGCGCTTTTGAACACACCTTGGTTTATTTCTTACAGTTTGTTTGTTTACTTCGCAATGATGGCACGTACAGCAGTGACTAGACACTGTGAAACGCTTGGAGATAGCAGTACAGCCTTACCCCTTATCATGAACTTCCAATATCTTCTTTCGGAGTTAAAGACAGATATCCTTTGTCTTTGGCATGATGAGCAAGTAGTGGTATAGTCCCTCTCAACAAAGTATTCAAGTGCTCTGACTCTTGGAGTCCTTTTATGCTGATTGGATGCGCAGGTGTGGATTGAAAGCTGATTAGTTGACTGGGTGTGGTTTGAAAGTTGACAGGTTGATTTGATGGTGTTTTGAAAGCAAAAAATTCACATGAGGGCAAATAATTTTTTGACCCACTATTTTGTCATTTTATTTGATATAAAAGCTTAAAAGTGTATTTTATATTCCAAAATTAACCATCCATCCAAACATACATAGGCAATACCGCTTATCCTATGCACGGTCGCAGAGAGGCTGGAGCCTATCCCAGCCGCCTTTGGGCGAGAGGTGGGGTACACCCTGGATACGTCACCAGTCCATGGCAAGGCTAACACAGACGTACAAAAGCTCACACAAACATTCACACCTATGGACAGTTTAGAGTCACCGATGAACTTGCATGTTTTTGGACTGTGGGAGGAAACCCATAATAAACCAAAAGTTACTAAATAATGCTGGTGAATGTTTGATTATATCAAGTTTTATCAATGCTGTAAACATTGATAAGAATTTCGTAAAATGTTTCATAACTCTAAGGTTAAACATTTTTGCCTCAATTGTGTGTGCTGAACTTTGAAGACGGTTCAAATCATTGGACAACTCAGATGACGTTTCATGTAGGTGGGATCATTTATGTTCAGCCCAATTGAATGGGCTAACGTCACTGTCAAGAGGCATGTTTGAAAACGACATGGTTAAAGTGTGCTTGTACTGTTGAAAATACTTGTTGCACCGTTGAAACTATTATGCTGTAAGAAAGGCTGAACCATGTTAAAAAGTAAAGATTACGAACCGTCGTTGCAAAACCTTACAAAGTTGGTATTCTTTGACTTGGAAACAACAGGACTTGGTAAGACCATGAACGTTCCATGTTCAGTGATTTGTTTCGTTCAATGTAGACCAAAAAAAAATTAAGATTATTTTTGCGGGTATGTACGGTGTCCCTGAGAGGACAGATCACTGCAATTTGAGAAACCCCGTGCCAATAGACATTGATAAACACATGCAAATAAAGGATTACATTGCTTAGGCAACACGGTAAGGAAACACGTCAAAGGGGTATGGAAAACACCATAACATTGTGAATTGCACGATCCATTTGGTCACTTAAATTACATTTTATTATTTTATTTTAGCGTTGGTCTATTTCTTGGTATTTGTGTACCATTTCATTTAACCAGATGAAAGGCTCAGAACTGTCACCAACTAATGTTCAAGGTCAATTATCCATTCAAACACGAACGACTCGTGTTGGGCATATGCAGCGCGTTTAGATGCTTTGTTTGTTGCCTGTTTTTGCATCGTTAAGGTGTTTGAATTTGCAGAGCCCTTTCTAAATGTACTGACAAATTGAGTGTTTATTTGCTTGTGTATTGTCTATTTGCCTGTGTTATATTAAAATGAAGTGCAGGTTAATCTAGACAGGGAATGACTGCAGTTCCAGTGCATTTATTTATTGGCATGGCTTGCAATCGACGTTTCGTTTTTGAAAATCCCGATTATTCATGATCTGAGAAGTGTCTGGAATGTGGTGTTCTCTGTCTATAATAACTGGGACCTTGTAATATAGGACTCTAATATTATATAAAACTGATGTTAAACTTAGATTTAACAAGGTTTTGACTTGGTCTCTTTAAATTAATGCATTGTTTTTTGTTCTCTTTATTCAATTAGGTCAGAATTGTGAGATCATCCAGCTGGCAGCTGTGTGTGAGGGCCACTCTCTCAACCTTTACACTGTCCCTCGCTGTCGGATGCAGCATGGTGCGGCAAGGGTGACAGGCTTCAGGGTCCGCAGACAAAGACTGTATCTCCATCGATGTCCAGTCCCCACTAACTCTATTAAGGAGGTTCTAATAGCCTTCATAGCCTTCCTTCGGATGCTAGGAAGCCCTCTTGTGCTTGGCCACAACATTCGTCGCTTCGATTGCCCGGTGCTTGTTCGAGCGCTGGAAGAATATAAACTTAAGGGGGAATTTCAATCGGCAGTGTCTGGTTGCTTGGACACACTATCACTAGCGCGTGAGCTTTTAAAGGACCAGGGCTTTCAGAGCTTTCGTCAGGAGAGCTTATTGAGGTCCGTTGTAGGTATTGAATACAAAGCCCACAATGCTTTGGAGGACGTGCGGTCATTGCAAATACTTTTTGGTGCGCTTAGGCCTACACCTGAACAGGTCCACCTACACACCTTTACACTTGACATCATTGTAGATAAGCCACCCAAAGAGTCCACTACTGCCAAAAGGAAGGTTCCCAATAAAATGATGGGACAGGGCCCCCTATGGAAACACTTGAAGTTTGCTGTGGTTAATGAGGGGCCAGTAGACACCAATTTGGCTCTGAACTCTTGAAGATAAAGGTTTTGGAACTAAACTTGATCATGTTTTATTGTTGAGCTAGATAGTACTTATCGAGCGAGGTGTAACTGCTTATGAACATTGCTTTATTACGGAGCTTTTTATCATATTTATTAAATATTTTCTACTACGTTGGCATTTTATTATTTTCATTTTCTTAGTACAAACGGACTACTCGGATTGACACTGGCGCTCAAAGGTTTTGAGTCACCTAGAAATGTCCTTTTTAAAGAAAAGCAGATCATGGTAATGACTAATGTCCCTGGAAATGGCTAATCTTTAAATGTAACACCTACATAGGTGTAGAGAGGCTCATTTTTGGCAACCGTCACCCCTGTGTTTCAATAGCACATCATATTAGCTAATCCAAGTTTATTGGGTTAAACTACTTGATCATTAGAATACCTATGTGTAATTTGTTAAAAAATTGTTGTACGAATTAAATAAGCAATCAAATTGGCCCTAGCAGGCCCTTCAGTTTCATCCTCAACAGTGAAGAGGAGACTACTGAATGCTGGCCTTTCTAGCAGAGCAGCAATGGGAAAGCAATATCTGGGATTGGCCAATACCAGGAAAATGATGGGCAAAAGAAAACTGATTTTGGACAGAAAAAGTGTTATGGACAGACGAACCTAGACTAGGTGTTTGGCTCACACAAGAGCATTTGTGAGATATTGGAGTGCTTAATGCCTTCTGTCAAGCACAGTGGAGGGAATGTGATGGCCTGAGGTGCTCGGGTGCTGGTAACATGAAGAAGAACAGCGAAAGAGGGATATAAATTAAGGAAGGCTATCACTGCATTTTGCAACGCCAATGTCATACCGTTTGGACCGCGCTTGATTGCCAACTTACTTTGACAACAGGACCATGACTCAAAGCACAGTACCGAAGCAGTCAGCTTGTATTCTATCTATAATGGAGTGGCCAGTGCAGTCTGTCAACCTATCTCAATCTCATTGAGCTGCTGTGAGCAACTTGTTCTAAAAACTATTTCAAGTAAAAAGTGTGCTATATAAAGACTATATTCTATCTATTTTTAGACTCATTTCATTAGAGTTTCCTTGGAAAACATGGTATTTGCTGCAGGACCCCATGTTTGTGTCCAATAAACAAACTTTCAGTATTTTTTTAAAATACCGGATTCATGTAGAAAACCTACAGTACTTGGCTTCACCTGTACAATTTGAATAAAATGCGTAAGTTGATTCACCATTTGGGCATCAACTCGAGGATTGATCTGTACCACTATAACACATTATAAGGTTGGTGCGTGCTTTGGAAGATTCCTTGAAACTAACAACTGCAAAATTAACCATTCAAACCACTTCCTGTGCTGTTCACAGCATAGCAACACAGGAAAGCCTATTGAACGCCATTGATAATATTCAACTAACTGCCTGCCAATGTTTAAGAATGCCAGTTTGTGCTTATTCATTCAAATGGCACATGTAATTCTACTGAATTATGTAATGTGCCTAAAATATGTGTATAAAGAAAAAGCAATGATCTCATCCCAACCTGAAAAGTAATGCATTAGATACATACAATTTATAGATTATTTGTTTGCCACATTTGTATTTACACGATATAGCCCAACATTCCGCACAAGAACTACAAATGGTAATTTTGATAAGAATGTCAATGTGAGAAGCAACTATTTAATAAATAGGCACTTTTTTCACACATTTGAGCAGGGCAGTATAAGCTATATGTGTATTTTGTGCCCAACTAATCTGTGTCAATACTTAAACACAAGTCATTCAGAGCAAGGCCTCAAGAAGAATGTTTCACGTATGTAAAAGTGAAACTCCAAATTGCTGCCAAGCTTCAAATAACGTTCTTTCGAGACTGTTCATCTACCCTTTAAAGTTTAAATGGTTAAATAAATAAGGTTAAATAAATTCACCTTTCAGTAGTGGAGGCCTATGTTGTGTCCTAGTGGTCTCATCTTAGCCCCTTAGCCGCTTCCATCACACTTTACTTGCACTGATATGGTGGTCTATTTAAGGTGACCAAAGTTTTCACACACTCGCCATACTTGATGCAATTTAGTAATTTGCCTGAACACTTAACAAAATGTTTAAATAGCCAAGAAAATAAAAATCAAATATACAGGAATTCGTTTTTATTGATGATTCAAGGTAAATGTTAGAAACATTTATCTGTAGAGACCCATGCTTCTTTTGATCCAAAACCATGCCCTATTACTTTCTGCAATGACAGGATTATCATAATCTAAAAATCATTAAATAATTGTCCATTGATATCTGTTATATCAAATTGAAAAAAAAAGAAACAGCGGTATTATAACGTCTAAAACTAAAATTTTATTGTAGTGCAAATATTCCCACCACCACCAAACTGACTTCAGTAACGATATATTATGGTTAGTTGCAGATTTGTCCTTCTTGTACGTTGTTATGGCACCTGGCACCACAAAACCAACCAATACATTCTAAAAAAGAGATTAAGAAGGACTTCCCATCATCATCTGCATTGTACAGGTTGCTCCTTCCCCCTAGTAATAATGTGTACCTTCTACCAGTAACCCTTTCTTGTATCATAACTTGTAAATCACTGCAAATACAATAAATGTTGCTTGAAATGGAACAACAAGTTTAAGCCTTTTTTAAATGAAAAGCAATGACTGCTTCTTTCAAGTCCTTAAACAGATCACAAACAACCTTGGACTCAGAACCAGTCGTCAAAATCAAAATAAATATAGAAAACAAATTTAGCTTCAGGCTTTCTAAGAATTCCATGCTTTCGACATAAAACAAATATTACATTTTCTGCTTTAATACTGCATACTTTGATTTTACAGATGAAACACCTCAAACTATTTCCCAAAGAACATTCTAAATACAAATTTTTAACAGTAACATTACACATTAAAATCTTGCAGCACACTGAAAATATTCATGCTCCATCCTGGTTTTAGTGCAAGCACATTGTCTATTTATGTAATTTTTAATGGAATATAGTATAATAGTTAATAATTGAATTTGTTGTTTTTATCATTCTAAAAGTTCCCTGGATAGCACCACTTTAATGTATGCAAGGTAATTAATATCACAGTAAATATTCAACAAGCAGCATAATATTTTTTTTCTTTCCATTCCTTGAACATGCACAGATATCTGAGCACATATTTCCTATGATAGTCCCTAGGAATAGTTTGTTTTCTCCCAAAAGGTTTCATAGGGGGTTCTGCCTAATGTTTTAGTCTGTCTCCCTCAGAACCTTCGATTGGATTTGCCAGAACAGTTTTTGCCATCTTGAATTTCAGGGATTTTTCATTCTCACTGATGTCCATTGTATTTTAAGTAATTTTTTAAAAGACTTTAAGAAATGACCAAGGCATTAGTGACATTTTGACCAAGTCATTTTGGTGTTTTTGTAGCTACAGGAAATAAGAAACATTATTTAGACTTTGAATGATGACATGGAAAATAATGGCATATCTCAATAATGTTACAAGATGTCATTACCTTGCAAGCCTGAAGACGCTGGCGGGAAAATCCTATTCATGCTAGGACATCAGCAATATGTGCTGGCTAGTTAAGGGAGGTGAACTAAAACCTACTCTACGCACACAAACATCAGATAAAACCTCTTATTTCCACATGGTACAAACTAGTTAAACATGGACCAAATGTTGCCACTAAGTAAACTGTACGTTACAGACCGACACATTGACCATTGTGTGTGTGTGTGTGCGCGAGTCAACCTTATGTTATTGATAAGAATGTGTAAACCATACACAAATCACAGTTAAAATGGGTTAAAAGCCTCACAAATCTAGCTTTGATCCATTTAACAATGGACCGAAGGCATGAGGCACCCACTCTGACACGGGGCGGTGCACAGAAACCCTTGCCTGGGAAAAAAGAGGGGTCATAGATCTAGCACCTATGCACTACAAGAGACAGCAGGCACGGAAGATGGTCATTCCGGAATTGGAAGTGACATGCAAAAGGACGCTCTCATTGGCGGAGATGAAGAGGACGGTTCCACGCCTCATGGCGATGTCGGAGAGGGCAGCGGTGGAGGTGGCAGTGGCCTCGCCCTCAACCACCAGGAGAATGCCTGCGCAGTCTATGGCTGCCACAGTGTACTGCTTGACAGAGGCTGGTACCTGGAGAAATAAAGCAGCGGATAATGGGACGCGCTTGGAACGTGGAGGCAAAGTAGAAGTTCAATCGACGGCTGCGCGGCTCTTCCTACCTGTATCCTCATGACGGTGAAGTCTGGCACTGGGGGGTCGTAGAGGAAGACACAGGGGTCAGAGGGATCCTGGACGGAGGGAAAGATTTTGGAGCTGGCCGCTGCCGGGGTGTAGCTTAGCATCTCACACAGGGTGCTGACGTCGATAAACTTGGGAGTCAGGCCAGCCCGCACAGTGTTGTCTGAACAGGCCATGCACTCGATGCAGTCTGAACCATAAGGGGGCGCAAAGGCATCGATGGAGTACACATTGTTTTTGTGGCACTTCCATATCAAAAGGAACACAGCTAGGCCTAGTTACAAATCCAAAGAGTTCAAGAGTTGCTTGAAAAATGCAATGCTCAGTGAAGTAATGTTATTATGGCGAGTTATAGTACAAGTCCATACTTCAGCATGAAAAGTTAACGTTTTATTCAACCATTGTCAAGTTTTGCTAACAAGGAAGGTTAAAAGGTGAAGTATGAAGCAGCTACCACAGGATAAACTATTACTAACCTCCTGACAAGTAAGCATGTGGCTCGTTGGCGCCCAGAAACATGGCCTCGCCGGGATCTAGGACCATGCGGTTCAGGAAGTAGATGGAGAAACAGCCAATGTCACCAGGATATTGGGAGTGTAGCCGCAGCAAGAGCTCTCCATTGCTGCCGGCGGTGTCTTTCCCTGCAGAAGCTGGAGAAAGGCCATGAAACGACAAGAAATGGAACACTGGTCACACTCTTTGCTCTTTACTTTCCCTCTGCTGTATTTTGACTGAATAACTCGTCCAAATAAATTGGTTCAAACTGGCTTATACCATATTCCAAGATGAGCACTTCAAAGTACAATATTCTAGAATGGACTTGGGTTGAGAGCAGATGTGTCATTAGTGGTTTCAAGTGGGCACACTCCATCCCAGATGTGTTGTTAACTTGAGGCCACAACACCTCCAGAAGGCTTAACGGTGAGCAATGACATTTCAGAGCCACCCTCCCTCTATCCGCTCTCAGCATGGCCAGATATTAATGCTTTTAATTTGAATTATTTTTTTATTTTAAACTGAGAGATACCCCTATACCTGTCCTAAAGCCTATTCTTGTAGGCTTTTAAAGCCAACTCTGTAGGGATACTTACCAGCTGAAAAGAAAATCAGTATGGTTCCTTTGTTCCTGCAGGCTTGATAAATGACGCTCTGCAGGAAAGACACCCATTCTACCTTTGTCCACTTCTTGGCTTTTCAGCATGATGTTCTTTTCTCTTGTGCCCATATAGAATCCTTCATTTTCAGCCACAGCCACTGGATACTTCTTTTCTGCAATGGCTGATACAGCTTTTATGGTCTAGGGCAAATCTTTTCTGTAGATCCCTGACTCCTAGTAGTTTGGTTGTTTACGTTTCTACAAATCCAACTTCCCCTAGACATACTTTTGTTATCCAACCTTGCTGTTCTGCCTCGGCAGCTAATTCGCTATAACAGAATTTTTTTCTTTCTTAAGCCTCCTCTATTGCTTCTTCGAACAGGACTGTTAGTTCTATAAAATAAACAATGTTGTGTGTTGGACCAGATTAATATGTCTGGCCTTGAGTTGGTTGTTGCAATTTCCGATAAGACTCTCAGTTGTTGGCCGACATCAGCAAGCATTTTCCAATCACATGCTCTCTTCATATGCTCCTGAGCTTTGTTTTGCTCAATAACTCTTCTTTCGCCAATCTCCCTCCATGACAAAGCAATTGTGGTGCATGTTGCCCTCTGCTTCAATTGGCAGGGCATTAACCATTAAGCGCCTTTGCTTTACTACTGGGCGCCAAACATTTTAGTACTTGATTGTGGCACAGGTGGGATCTTCATTGATCAAGGCTCCTCTTTTACCCAGGCATTATTTGTTTGAGATAAGCTGTCCCGCCACAGAGGGGAAAAGTTGGATCCTCACCTACCCATTGACAGGCTTTTTGATTATGGTAGGAATTGGATCCTTATTTCCAAATACAATTTTGGTGCACAATTTTCCCTTAGCAACTGATATGGTTTTGAATTTGCTTGGTTTTACTTTCATTCTAGCTCTTTTAAGGTAATCATTAAGTTTGCTATTTTAGCACACCAATCAGTTGTCTTCAATATTGTTGTATCATCCATTTATGTTCAAATGGAAGGAAGACGTAATCTTGCCCATTACTTTTGCCCGCCGAAAGTGGCCATAGTAAATTCCAAGGGTGAGATTGTACATCCAGCCATGTTGCCAATCTCCAGATGTTGCCATTCAGTAGTAAATGTTGGTGTATCAAAACACAATTGAATGTCCTGAAAGTATGCCTCAACCAGGTTGGAAATTGCATTCGGTACCTTAAAAACTCAAATGTAGACTACAAAAGCTTGTGGGGCACAGAAATGAAAAATATCTTGTATCTAAAGGTTATATTAAATATTAGTCTCTGTTATCTTCTCACCTTCTTCACTAACTCTTTTCACCAGCATGTTAAGCTGGTCCACAAACACTTTCTTCTCACAGTTCATCATTCTTGTGAAGCACTTCTTTAGGGCCTCAGCTGTGCGGACTGCATCTCCCATACTGCTCTGCAGGTCCTCCGCTGCGTTGCTACCCACCAAGGCATGGAACTCTGGAACGGCTGAGATGCACAGCACAATCACAAACAAAACCGCTTTAATTCAGACAAATTATCAAACCATCTTAACCCTGCAGTATGATGTTTGGCATACTGTCCAAGCAATTTCACAAACCGTTTCAAAATCTAGCTAAAGCACTGGAGAATATCACAATTACAGTACAGTTGATGTAACCCATTGCTATATTTATCGTTTGTTACTTTAATTGAAACTAAAAAATCTGTTTCTATTGTAAACCACCCTGACAAGGAATATGTACATGCTAAACAATAACTGCTTACATTTCAGAAAGCTCAGGATTTCTTCCACTGGTCTAAAGCCACAGAGGCCCTCAAAGCGAGTGAGTGCGATAGCCATCTCTGGTTTGTGGTTGTTGTCGGGGTAGTGCTCGGGGAACTGGGAATGAAGTCGGCCAGCCAGATCCTAAAAGACATCACGTTGGAGGGAAACCACAAGCTATATGGTTAAGGGATGGTCACAGATAGTCAGCATGATCCTATCAACCAGTGCAAACACCTACCCTTTATTGGGTATTCAAAATTATTGAATAGTTATACACACTGCAACTGTCCCTGGGAGAGATGTTTGTAAAATATGAGTATGTGTGTGCTATAGATTTGTGGCAATATCAACAACCAAACAACTTAAGGAGTTTAGGATCTGCAGCAAAGAATTTCATAAACGCTATTTCAGATATAGCCGAAGGAAGTATCCAGTGGGTGTGGCTGAAAAAGAAGGATCTTATATATAGGCACAAGAGAAAAGAACATCATGTTGAAAAAAACAGAAGAAGTGGTTGGTTCGTTTACTAAGCCTACAAGAAAATAGCAGGGAAAGAGAATCTACTTTTTAGATGCAAGGTATCCCTGAGGAGTTGGCCAAAAGAGCCTTTAGGAATAGATGTAGGTATTAGGATACCTCACAGCATAATTACAGCTTTTTAAACATCTGACTGTGTCAAGAATGGATTTAGAGGGGGTGGCTCAGAGATGTCACCGTCACACTTTCATTCAAATTAACAAACAATGGATGGTTCCCTCCTAAACTCTAATTACATATTTGCTCTCAGGGGAGAGGGATAGAGATACAAAGTAAAATACAAAAAGTGAAATAGAATGGAAAAAAGAGGGTGATCTTTAATGCTTAGCAAACGAAGAGTTACTCTGTTCTCACCCTGTTGGGATGTGCCTGTATAGACAGCGCTGTGTTGACTGACAGCACTTTAAACAGGAAGGGCAGCTGGCCCTGGAAGGTGTCTTTGACCTTTGAGCCCAGGCAGCAAGGGTAGTCCGCAATCCATTGGCCAAGGGTTCTCTGAGATATCCTGTTGTCTTTAATCTGGGAATCCCCTTTAGGGTGAGCGCCCATCCACAGCTGGGAGAAAAATAAAATTGATTATTGTCATCAGATAGCTGGGTTTTGTTTGTATTGTAGGTAATGTATTACAATGTCTAGGTTGGATAAGATGTATCATTTCAATCCTGGTTTTGAAACTGCGATGTATATTATGATAGCATGTAACTTAGTGTGTGACTGGCCATATTGTGTTATTGGAGCAATGACATTTTTAACAACTATCTATTGACCTTCATGACAAACACTCCCATACCACTGTGGCTAATTTAAGAATGGACAGGGATTTAGTGTAGGAGACTCTCTAAAAAGATCTTGATGGCACTTTAGTGTGAAAAATAAATACTTTTTTTTTAAACTGGAGGAGTAGAACCAAAGTAGAGTGTATCCGTTTTCTTTGATAGGAGACACTACTTTTAAGGTATGACAACAGAAGCATGACAGCGTCTTTTTTTCTACCTCTGCATAAGGTTTGTCATCTTCGATGACAACGAGGGTGTCTCCACTTAAAACTAGCCTGGCCACCTCACTGTTGAGACCAACCTTTCCCCAGGCATAGTTCTGAACCACACAGGTCAATGGGAATACTGCGGATTAAAAATAATTGAACAAACAAATTAAACACGTAAACATTCCACAAACGTCAAATATAAAACATGCTTTAAAGCAGGAATTGTTAAAAATCCATTTAAAATTATGTTGAAGACATTCGGTATTTCAGAGCCAAAATGTACACTTCTGTGATGGTCCCTTACAAACAGCTGAATCGGCTATAGCTGCTTTCACTAAAATGATAACATCAGCAACTTCACAATTGTAAACCCCCTGTAACCTTTAGAAGTATTTGATGAACATCATATAAATTAGGTTGTTATTTTCTGACAACAAATTCAACCACCACCTCGTCGGAATATAGCAAGTAATTAGCACTCGTTCTCTTTTGTCTCAAGTGGATGCTTGCCCACAAGAAAGTTCAATCTGTTACTGCACATTCAGGAAAAATACATACATTGTTCTGTATCATCCGAACGAGCAAAATTGTTGCAAAAGCGTTTTATGGTAGCAAATAATAAAAGGTATGAGAGAGAGAAATTCTCCTACCTTTCACTTCCTCCATGGCTGCTACGTTGCATAGCTGTCAGAGCACTACTGACGTCATAGGTTTGCCGTATTAAGCACTTCCTATTCTTCCATTTTAGTCTAATTTAGCATTGTCGTTTTACTTTGTAGCACCATTGATGTATTTATATTACAGAATAATTAAAAAGATAAATGTTTTACGTTTTCGAAGAAAAACTAAGTTTGGCCCAATGTTAAGATACGATATTTACATAATTTACATTGTTCCAGTAAAATTGGAAAGGGCTTGCTTTACAATTAGCCTACTCCAAATAATTGCATGTTCTATTTGAGACAGCAGAACATAAGGGCACAATTCTACAATACTTTGCCGATCAACAGGTGGCGCATTTTGCTGAAGTTTGCTTAGTGACGTTGCTATAATTCACTGCAAGGTTTGTGCGCACGCGCTGTACACTTCATTCGAGGAAGTACTAGATGTATTTCAGACGAAATCCAAAGGAGTGTTTTGTCTACTTATTCGCGATAACAGCATTATTAAAATGTCTGGATTTGACAGCAACCCCTTTGCAGAATCATCAAATGTCAACCCTTTTCAGGTACAACTCCATTTTAAAAACAGAATTTCAAGACCAGATGATAGTTTCATTTCAGTCGTCAAATGTATCGTTACCACGCTAGCCAGGAAACCTGAGGTGTAACTGGGTTGTTGCTTTGGGATCCTTGACAGCTATTTTGACCAAGTTTTATGATTGACAAGCCTTAAACTATGGAAGACCAATGGGAGCTTTATTCAAATGAAAATGTCAACTTTAAAATGCAAATGCAGTTCCACAGTAGCATCGCAATAGCATCACTTTCCACATTTGTATGTGTTATTTTAGATCAAATAAAAATGTAATCATTCCATTTGAATTTTCAAAGGCTCCAATGGGCATTCTTTGTCAATTTTAAAATTGAAATGCAAACTTGAAAATGTAAATGCAATTATGAAATTATTATGTAAATGAAATGAAATGCATTAACAATAATGTATTCTAATTTTCCATTTGTGAAAGCATTATTCATGTTACAATAAAATGGCTAATGCGATTTCCTTTTAATTTTCAAATTGTTTGATAACTGCTTTGAGTTATAATCGTGACATAAATAATGCTTGGACAAATGGAAAATTTTGATACATTTTGAATTGCATTTTCAAGACTGAACAGAATGAACATTTGATTATTGTCAGCGTTATGGCAGGGTAGGACTTTGAAAATGTAATGCCAAATAGTTTTTTTGTTTGATTGTGACTGAATATTGACACAGAATTGAACCATTTGAAAATCCAATTGTAAATGGGATAATTGCATTTTCATTTACATTTTGTCTCAGATAACGCATATGAATGTGGAAAGTGATAATGCTGCTGTGTGATTGCATTTGCATTTCAAGTTTGCATTTCATTTGAATAAAATCCCTTATGGGCATCCATATTAAACCACTCATTCATAATCTTCTGTAAACAAGGGTGGTGCCGTCACCATCTTCCTCATGCCGGAAGTCATCTTTAGAACAGGATGAGGAGTTTCCAAATAACTCTCAACGGACAGAAAACATAAATCAGTGACTAATTTACTTAATGTTTTGAGGCAGTCTTAACTTGGCTGTCACGCCAACAGATACAACCCCTAGTATATGAAGTCACTGCTAAATCATTGTCAAACAATCTGCTTGAAGGCAAGCAATCTCTGCAGATTGCTACAGCTGGTAACTCCATCAACTCAAGCTGTCTGCTTCCATAATGTGTATTCCGGATCTTGATTCTATTGCAATGACCATTGAACAAAATGTACATTTTGTTGCCATCTAGGACTCTGCTGAACTTTATTTCACGTACCTAAAAATATTCGAAAGAAAGAAGAACTTACCCTTTTCACATTGATTGTTACCCCCCCTCTCTTGTATGAATTGTTTAATAGATAACTATAATGTGAAGCGGTTGATGTACAGTTTTTTTTTTTTTTTTACAGTCTTACTGTCCATATCAAGTGCATAATTGCCCTATTGACTCTGTAGGGTGTGTATGGATAAGTAAGTAGCCAGAAGCTGAATATTTCAACTGTCTTAGGTAGCCATCACTCGAATGAACCTGGCTTTATACAATCTAGTCATGCCCATTTCACCCCGTCTTGGGGCATTTGGGTACCTTTAGGGAATTCTGCTGGTTGTGACATATGGAGTCGGAATGTTATCTAGCTAAATTAATCTCGAGTTGCAAGCCCTCCTTGTTTTGTTTCAGGAAGAGGAAGGCCTGGACAGAAATGCATGCTAATGTGTTAATGATAACCTGATTAATATAATTCATGCACATGTTATACATCCTTATTGCATGAATTTTTTTTTATTTTAGAATGATAATAAACACCAAGGGAAATAAAGTGTCAGGTGTCAGTCTGAAGCCCTTTTGTTAAAAGTAGCTGTAGGGTTGTCAGCAATCTTGTGTTTCCCTGTTGCCTGCAATGTACCAAACACAGAGCGCCATTGCCTTTTTCCTTTTGGGGAAACCCACAGGTGTGTAAACAACCACATGGACGACACGGCTGGTTAAGTCAGTGCAAGTGTGTCAAAGTCTTTGGTTAGGTGTGACACATTATCGTGTGCTGCTTACCTAGTTTAGGAAACTCCCTACTACTTGATACGCTACTTAATCCAGCTTGTGACTCTGTTCTGTTACGTCATGAGCAGTGTCTGTCAAATCCTGGTTACTGACCCTCAGAAAAAAGTGAAAGTGGTCTCAGCTACCATTTTCTAGCAGACCGGGGAGAAAGCATGGTCCTCTTTGATTTTGTCTACGTTTAAAAAAAAAAAAATATTCAAAGAACCGAAAACAAAAGTATTAATGATTAATGAATTCCTCAGCGTTGCCATTGTGAATAAACAATATTATTTTATGAATGATTTATTGTGGTTGCCTGTGGGTTGAACCACTCATTGTCTAATCTGTGGCAAACTGAAATAATTTTATATAATTTATAATATATTTATAATAATTATTGATATAGTGACATCTTCTTGTGTCTGGAAATCAAAAGTATTTATAAGCAACTTAATGACCTCTCATAAATGTAAAATATTGTTTCTTCAGGAATATGTATGTATGCATGCATGCATTCATTAATTGTATGTATGCATGTATATGTGTATATATTAATGTGTGTGTATGTATATGTATTCATTCATTATTCTTTAGCAAGCCACTTCACCTACACCAGACACATAGCTATCACTTGTATAGATCAGTGTATGATTTAAAAAAATAATTCCTTGGACTGTTATGTTGATTCTGGAAACTGTTACAATTGGGCTACAATATAGCAATATAGATATAATACAACTACATAAAACATGTATATATATTTGAAATATTATCAGTCCAGCACATTATCACAGCCATGATTGTTGTTGTTTTTTTGTGTTTTAGGACCCCTCTGTTATACAGGTGACAAATTCTGGAGTTGAGAATATAGATCGGTTTGACCCTTTCCCTGACCACTCCATAGTAAGCCAACCATACACACACACTACAACAACCCTTATGTACAGTGTATCCAGAAAGTATTCATAGCGCTTCACTTTTTCCATGTTTTGTTATGTTACAGACTTATTCCAAAATGTATTAAAAAAATAAATCAACACAGACTACACCATTATGACACAATGAAAAAAGGTTTCTGTTGAGATTTTGGCTAATTCAGGAAAAATATATAACAAAGAAGTCACATGTACATAAGTATTCACAGCCTTTGCCATGAAGCTCAAAAGTGAGCTCCAGTGCATCCTGTATCCATTGTAAATCCTTGATGTCCCTTCAGCTTAATGAGAGTTCACCTGTGGTAAATTCAGTTGATTGGACATTATTTTGGAAAGACGTATACACCTGTCTATACGGTCCCATCGTTGAATGTGCATGTCAGAGCGCAAACCAAGCATGAAGTTAAAGGAATTGTTTGTAGACCTCCAAGACAAGTTTGTCTCCAGGCACAAATCTGTGGAAGGGTACAGAATGATTTCTGCTGCTGTGAAGGTCTCAAAGAGCACAGTGGCCTCCATCATCATGTAAATGGAGGAGGTTTTGAACCACAATGACTGTTCCTGAAGCTGCCCTCCCATCTGATCTGAGCGATCGGGGGAGAAGGGCCTAAGTCAGACAGATGACCAATAATCTACCAATCAGGCCTGTATGTTAGAGTGGCTAGACAGAAGCCACTCCTTATTAAAAGGCACATGGCAACCTGTCTGGAGTTTTCCAAAATGCATCCTAAGGACTCTCAGACCACGAGAAACAAAACGATCTGGTCTGAAGAGACAAAGATTGGACTCTTTGACATGAATGCCAGGCATCATGTTTGGAGGAAACCAGGCACCGCCCATTACCATGATACCATCCCTACAGTGAATCATGGTGGGGGCAGAATCATACTGTGGGGATGTTTTTCAGCGGCAAGAACTAGGAGACTAGTCAGGATAAAGGGAAAGATAAATTCAGCAATGTATAGAGACTGTGTCTGTATATGTCCTTGAGTAGCCCAACCAGAGCCCAGACGTGAATCCAAAGGAACATCGCTGCAGAGATTTGAAAATGTGCACCGACGCCTCCTATCCAACTCGATGCAGCTTGAGGTGCTGCAAAGAGGAATTGAGAAACTGCCCAAGATAGGTGTGCCAAGCTTGTGGCATCATATTCAAAAAAACTTGGGGCTGTAATTGCTGCCGATGGTGGATCAATAAGGTATTGCGTAAAGGCTGTGAAAAAGTATGTAAGTGCGCATTCTTAGTTAATTATTTTTAATATATTTTCAAAAATCTCCCAAAACTCTTTCCACGTTGTCATTATGGGGTATTGTGTGTAGTTTCTTTAGAAAACAATTTATTTGATCTAATTTGATGATGAAGGCCGTAACATAACAAAATGTCACACAACAAAGCACTGTTAATACTTTCCGGTTGCACTTTTACTTGTTACACTTGGTGTAACTTCCTTGCCTCTGGTTGTCTTGTTTTTCAGGACAGCCTGGCTGCTCCCACCATGGCAGCAACCGCCACCCCATTCCAGCCCGCTGTGCTGCAGCCCTCCACAGAGCCCAGCCCACAGGTAAAGGACGGTGCCAGCCCACTGGTCCATAATTCATAAGCATGTTCAATAGCATGACTGCCATGTTGCAGTCCATTTACGGGTGCATACAGGATGCTTTATGTTTGGTATATAGCAGCGTGTATTTGCTCTCAAAGGCCCACTCTCTTTTTTGAGTGCCTTTGCATCGAGCACTCTGCATCATCAGTCCGCACTGACAATCACTCTCCTCTCCTCTCCTCTTCCAACCCGCCCCTCCAGGCGTCAGCAGCAGTGGCCCAGGCCAGCTTGCTGAGGCAGCAGGAGGAGCTGGAGAGGAAGGCTGCCGACCTGGACCGCAGGGAGCAGGAGCTGCAGAGCCGAGGCCCCACAGGTCAGTTAACTGCCTAAAGAACAGCCACACATGAAATGGACACGCCCTTCTAACTGCGGGGATATGAAATAAGTGGGCTGCACTGAGCTTTGCTGTTTGTGCACGAGTCTTAGACTCACTCACGTTTAATTTATTTAAATTGATTGCAAAACAGGAAATTAGATGATAGTGTAACTCACCATCGTTACGTTGCTTAATCTTAATCAGTTTCTATTGGACAGTACTAATAGTTTGTGGGGGGGGGGGGGGGGGGGAGGGG
>JAVQJS010046394.1:0-16504 GCA_036024795.1 Galaxias rostratus | reverse complement strand
CCCCCCCCCCCCCCCCCCCCCCCCCCCCCCCCCCCCCCCCCCCCCCCCCCCCCCCCCCCCCCCCCCCCCCCCCCCCCCCCCCCCCCCCCCCCCCCGCCCCGTCTGTGTTTATCCCAATCAGAGACCACACCGTGTCGGCCCACAGGAACACTAGATTAGCGGAGAGCAAAGAGTCCTTGTCTCTCATCCGTTCTGTACTGAGAACCTTTTAAGACCACACACACACACACACACACACACACACACACACACACACACACACACACACACACACACACACATGCACACTCACACAATCATTTCACTACTTGATGTAGCACTAGAAAGCATGAATAAATCAGAGCGCGGGAGCGGGTGTCTTCTCCATCGCGGCCCAGCTCTCCCTCATTAACGTTATTTAAGGATGGGGTGGTGGAGGTTGTTAGAACTCTCTCTGTGGCTTCCGTCTCGTCCGTCTCTGAACGAGGGTGCTTTTCACTCGGTGGCGTACGTTTCAATGCCGCCTTCCGGAACGTTCTCCACTCTCTGGTCGACGGGGGCCAGCTCTCATGACCAAGCTGGTCTACAGAGCTGCCAGCCTGGAGTGCCGTAACGACCCCTTTGTCCGGCCAAACAATGGCGCGGGCGGGCCGCTGTGAGTGGCCTGGACACTGCTAGAACAGACCGCCGCCCGTCTTTCTCCGACCACCTTTTTCTCCCTCTTTCTCTCTGTTCTCCCACCGTCGCTCCCTCCCTTAACATTTCTATCGCTCTCTCTAGCCCTTTCTCCCTTTCACTTTTTCGCCTGTCTATTTTCCCAGTTTTTTTTTCTTCCCGTTTCTCTCCCTTTTCCACTCTCTCTCTCTCTCTCTCTCTCTCTCTCTCTCTCTCTCTCTCTCTCTCCCCGTATTTTTGTCACTGTTGTGGGTTGAACAGAATGCCAACACAGAGGAGGTCAGGAGGTGAGTGCCTCAGGGTACCGGTGGGTGACGTTTCCCGGGCTAAGAGGTGGTGGTGAGGGGGGGGGGGGGGGTGTCGAACACCCTAGACTCCGGTCGGGTCAAAGATCACATCAGGCTTTTTTTTTGCACTGCTGTCATCAAAGCTTGACTTCATGAAGTTTCCTGGGCGAGTCTATTTTACAGCAACACCCTAGCAAAAAAATATATATCACATTTATTTTATTATAAAATAAAAATAAATACAATAACTTTATCCCTGTGACAGGCCAGACAGGCCAGGTTACCGTAAAACGCGAGTGCTCACTCGTGTTCTCAAGCTGGGAACTGTAGTCAGCAGGACTACAGGACGGGGGAGGTTTGCTGTGGCATGAAACCAAGAAAGGAGCAAAGCGCGGCTGGTTGTGGAGCCGTCCCCACATCCTCCTCCTTTTTCTCCTGACTGGGAAACGCAGGGCGGCTTGCTCAGCCCATGATGATATGGACCAGTTGTTTTCCCCCCATGAATTATACATGGCCGACTTGTCTCTCCGCATCCTGCAAACGGCACAACGCAGCACAATTCCTCCACGCCCCTTTTCACTCGGTTGTACGCCCGCCAGTGTGTGTGAGTGTGTGTATGTATCACCCTATGTGATCTGATGTGTGTGAAAACGCTGTGGTATCCGAAAAAAAAGTCCCGCTCTAATGACTAAGTCCAGTACTAATTACTATGCCTATTAATCCTCAATGTAATTACCCAGGCCCTGATTTTGAACATTTCCAACCTGCCACTTACATAACCCCTACTGTTACGTAAAAAGAACGGCTATTTCTTTGATTGACTGAATTCGTTAACGGTTGTCCTTTTGTGTGCTGTGCAGGATGGTGGGCTGCACGCCGTTCATAGTGGTCTCCTATTTCTACCTCTGGTTCGTCCCTCCGTTCGTCAACGGATACCGCTTCATCTGGTACCTGGGCTTCTACTGTCTGTACCAAACCCTCATCACTGTGAGTATGGACACTCTGTCCCCTCCAAACACCTAGAAAATATATACTGTCTCTACCAAACCCTCATCACTGTGAGGATGGACGCTCTGTCCCCTCCAAACACCTGGGAAATGTAGTTCATAAACAAGAGGTATTGTGGTGGTAATGTGGTTTTTTTGTACTTGTGTTTTCCTTTCGACTGTCACATCTAATCGCTCCTCATCTTCAAAAAGCTTTCCTGGCATTTTTTTCTCTTCAGCTTCCTGGCGCTTTTTTCCTCGTAGATTCCGAAACTTTAAAAGAGGGGGGAGGGGGGTTGTTGTATTTATTTTTGGTTTCCTTGTGTCACCACAGTCCGGCCCGCACACCTCCGTCTCTCCCGGCTCTGTGCTCGGAGCCGTTCCCCGGCCACATGTTCCACAGAGCGCGTAGGCCACTGCAGCCTCTGGCTGTGGTCGGCAGTAATGACATGTCATTCCAAGCGTTTGTTAAGTATACTGTACGGTCAGCCCTGCCAGGGGCCGCTGGCTGGCTAAATGCTGGTTACCACTTTTAGCGTCCTCTTCATTGTACGTATCTGTGTTTGTGTGTGTGTGTTTATACTGTGTGTGTGCTGCGTGTGTTTGTGTACTGTGCGTGGTTGTGGTTGTTTGTGTGTGCGTGTGTGTGTGTGTGTGTGTGAGAGAGAAAGAGAGAGAGCGAGAGAGAGAGAGCTTATTGAGCCAAGAAAGGACTGCCTGTATCACATTTAAATGACATGGAGTGTGCTGTACCAGCTCAGCGTGGAGCAAAAAGATCGGAAGGTACTTCATCATGACCACATTTTATTTTCGTCGTTGCCGCGGACGCTAGGTCGGCCATAGTGCTGACGGGGCTGTTGTGTAAATTACCAAGTGACGGGGAGCCAGGCCCACTTGCCCAGGCCTCAGGCTCGGTGGGGTTGGGGGGGGGGACGGGGGGGGGGGACGGGGGCGGTAAGGTTTATGGGCACGGAAACCGAGGTGATTACTATTGATGTTTACGCGCCGGCCTTGGTGTTCGGCTGAAACGAGCGAGGTCCCGTGCGTTCCCACGAACGTCTATGTACCCGACTCTATGCCTGAACTAAATGATGAAATGACCTCCGGTGCAGCATTTATGATCCTAATCAGAAGATAAAGTTATCAGCAATATTAATGTTCAGCTAGTTGAGTGAGAAAGATGTTAAATGATAGGCAACTGATAACGTGATAGTGACAAGAGATTGGATGACTGTGAAGGATGTTCACGGCCATTGTTACATCACTGCACCATGATTGACACGTCAAGAAGTACGACCTTCGCCAGGTCCCAGAACAGATCCTTCTCTGTGCAGAGCCCCCACAACAACTCGCTCCCCTCTTCCTGAGTGAAGTACGACCTTTGCCAGGTCCCAGAACAGATCCTTCTCTGTGCAGAGCCCCCACGACAACTCGCTCCCCTCTTCCTGAGTGAAGTGCGGCCCCTGCGTCTGACTGACAGCCAGCCAGCCGGCCGGCCGCGTGGAAGCTGCGTGCGCCGCCTCCCGGCTGACCCCGTTTCTCTGTGTCTCTGTGTCCTCCACTGCAGTGCTTCCACGTGCCTTACTCCGCGCTCACCATGTTCCTGAGCACCGACCAGAAGGAGAGGGACTCGGCCACCGCCTACCGTACGTCCTTCAATATTCAACGCCTGGCGTGCCCTGTTCCACGAGGGAGCTCTCAGCTCCCTGTTCCCCCCCACCCCCCTGCACCTGCTCTAAGAATAGACGCTAGCCTGTTATAGTCTGTCTCTAGATTGTGTGTTAAAGTGAGCCTTAGGCCACGTTCTACTACTTGCACTGGTGGTCTAGTGCCGGGTTTAGTGATTGGGTTTTCTCCTTTGCAGGCATGACCATGGAGGTTCTGGGCACACTGGTGGGTGCAGCCATCCAAGGCCAGATCGTAGCCAGCGCCCACAACCTGAAGCACTGTCCGCAGCACAACATGTCTGACAGTGGTCACCTTGGCAACGGCAGCGGGGCAGAGATTATTAAGAGCCTGGTGCACTCTCAGGACTTCCTGTCACACGCTGTAAGTGTACCCATGCCAACTCGAAGGTGTGAACCAAACTGCCGCAGAGCGATGTTGGAAATAAATCAGCCACACATGAATATTCTAAGAACCTAACTAAGGGCTAATGTTAGCTCCAGGTGGTTGACGCTATTTACCGTTAAAGATTAGTCAGCAGGCCATTCAGACTATTAGCATGAACCAAATAAGGATTTATGGACATTTCTGAAAGCAAGAAAAAAATATTTAAAAAACAAACATATTAGAAAGAGTAGGTTGTCGACATAAGTTTGCAAAAGCTGACGTTCAGAATGTGCCAGACCCTTTTAACTGGGAGCACCAGAGGGCTTCCGTCCTCATTTGAGACCCTTCTGAACCCTTTCCCACCTTAGGAAGCCTCCGACGTCTGTGTGTTAGGATGCCTATTTTTATCTCCTTCAAACGACCCGACAATGAACCCCCCCAGGCCGCATCTTTAGACATGATTAGATGCATTTCAGCCTAACCCTCACTTTACTGACTGCTGAAAACCCCCCCTAACAGCAGCAGTGAAACACAACAGTCCCAAAGTGCATCACGCGAGTTTAGCGCGGAGATGAAAAGCAGTTTGAGTGACAGCTCAAACTGTCCCACGCTGGCTGGGGCTACGCCGCAGATATTCGGTTCTTCACGGAAGGGAGGGTGGGGGTTTGGGGGGGGAGTCGGGAAGTCCCATATGGAGCGACCGCCTCGCCACCCTGACCCCTCTGTAGCCCACTCACAGCCACCTCCTAAATCCCGCCGCGGTGGCGGGCGGGCGGGCGGACGGGCGGGCGAGGATGGCTCGACGTCGCGAGGAAGGGCCACTCGGAAACGGGGTGTGTTTGATGTGAATATAAATAATAATAAACCACGCGGCCCAACCGCGTGGAAAAATAGCCGGCGAGCCCGAGTTGTTTAGGGCTGAGCTGTTTCCTGTTGGGGTTAGGCATCAAACCTTCAAAGTCGTATTTTGGGATCCAAATCTGCCTTCCTGTTTATGCTTTATTTGAACACTGAAATACGGGGCTGAGCGCGCCGGCGGAGCGATTTTAAATCTCTGAGACAAGTGATGGATGGATTATGGATGTGCCGGTTTGGATGCACAAAGGTCTTTTTTGGGGGGAAGTATTATTTGGGTGAGGAATGAATAAAAGATTAGAGAAGACAAAAAAAAAAGGGGGAAAAAATAAACAAAACAGATGTGACGGCTGTTTACACAGTGAAAGATAAATTGAGGCATAGTTTGTTGTTCGTGTGTGTGTGTGTGTCTTTGTCCTTTGCAGAAGGAGGTTTATATGATAGCCGCCGGGATCATTGGCTCGCTGTTTCTCATCTGCACCGTGGTGATGTTCCTGGGGGTCAAGGAGAGAGATGGTAAGTCTTTCGCCTTTGTGTTCTCCGCTCCCCCTTCTCCAGTTTCACTCTAATCGCATCAGGAAATGCACAGAACGTAGCCCTGAAGCGGCGCCCTCTTTCTATAGCGTCCACTGGCTTGTTTTACTTTCACGGGCCCATCTAAAGGCTATTGATCTGGGCCACACAACACAACCTGTGTCTGAGATGGCAGGACAGCTCTCTCTCTCTCTCCCTCCCCTGTCTTTTAGGCTTTCTCTGAAAAAGAGAGAGGTGCTCAGTCAACCGCGCCGCTGATCTCACTGCCTTTGAACCTGTCAGTGACGGCTCCCGCCCTCTCTCTTTCTTGTGGTCTCTTGTCGCTCTGTCTTTCTCTCGGTGAGGTAATCCCTGGTGGAATAGAATAAACACTGCATTGCAGAGGCAGTGTCAGGGTTGCCAGGTCAGAGAGCAAATAACCCGTCCATGACCAGGCGGCCCATTCACTCGTAAATCTTTCTTTTTAAATTGTCGCTTTTGCGCCGGTGCGGTTATTCCCTCCCCTGTCGTTCCAGACCCTTACACTCCGAGGACGGAGAAGCAGATCCCGTTCCATCGGGGCTTCATCCTGGTGATGCGCCACGTGCCGTACCTCACCCTGACCGCTGCCTTCCTCTTCATCTCCGTGGCCATCCAGGTAATCGGCACGGCTTTATTTAGAGGGGGCATTAGTCAAACAGAGCGTTTCACAGCTTCACACCGAAGGGTGGAGGGGGCTTTACTGTGGTGTGGGTTTCATCGCTCAACGGTGATGATGTCTGTGGTGAGAAGGCACTCAAGTGTATTTTCGGCCTCACGGCACGGGAACATTTTTCATCCGTAAGGACACCTGGTAAAAATAGAGCGGCATTATGTTATCTCATTATCTCACTAAATCATAAGGCCACGGAATTTGAGAAACCGTTGCTTTTCATATTCCGTGTACATGGTATAATCTGCTATGTAATCACGGATTATAATAAAACGAATTCATTGGAAGGAGGAGATGCATGCCACATGATGTAACCGCTGGATGTGTTATACCTTTTTTTTTTTAAATGACACAATGCACTCGCGAAATGCCATACAAACTAACAAGCTCTCGGCAAACTGCTTGGCCTGCACCTATTTTTGCACTTTTTTTTTCCCACTCATCTCAGTGTAATGTCCTCCTGGGAAAGCAAAGTAGAGGGAGAGACACTGCAGCTAACTATGTCAGCGTTCTCCAAGCCTTGGCACAGTCAACAGGGGGAGGGGGTTGGGGGGTGGATGGGAGCACCGGTGCTGAATATGGATTAAAAGGCTCTGAACCATGTTTGATATGTGATTTCCCCAGCTGGTGCAGAGCAACTTTGTCCTCTTCTGCACCTACGCCGTGGACCTGAGGGATCACTTCCAGAACATTGTGCTCACCATCCTGGTGAGTGGCTGGTCCCACGTTGACGGGTGGGATTTAGGTTAGCGGTACATAGCAGCGAGGCGGCAGTGAGCTTAGGCACAGAGAGCGGATCGGAGCAATGTCAAATGTATTGTGATGTCTATCCTATCCCAGCTTGAATTTTTACTCATTGAAATTAATAAACGCCTGCACGGTATAGCGAATTATGAAAGGCTAAGTCCCAGAGTCAACCTGCTCCGGACTGTGCACAGACACTGCTATGTTTGGTTCACGGCTCCGCGGGGATGTGTTCCCACCCGTTTCCCAGGTGTCGGCGGTGGTGAGCATCCCGATGTGGCAGTGGTTTCTGGAACGCTACGGCAAGAAGACAGCGGCGTTCTGTGGCATCACGGTGAGCAACCAGACGTTCCTCTGCGGAACGCCCCCAGCCGGGTTTGTTTTGGCCGCCCATCGACGGCACTGCGCCACCTTGTGGACGAATGCGCGCCCTTCCTCTCCATTGCTCCCTCTCCCCATTGCCATGTGCTCTATCGAACACACTCAGAACGTTTCGTGCGTTCGACGTCAAAGGCGTGTTTTGTATTGAACCTTTGTCTTTTTGTTTTTCCGTCTGCCCGCTCCCAGTGGATGATGCCGTTTACCGTGATGCTGGTGTTCATTCCTAACCTGGTGGTGGCCTACGTGGTCGCCGTGTCCTCTGGCTTAAGTGTGGCAGCCTCCCTCCTGCTGCCCTGGTGAGCACGGCCCGCCTCCACCAAACCCTCCTTAGGTCTTCCATCACACCAGCCAGGGGCGCGTTGGATGGGTGTGTCAGTGAACGGGCATCGCCTCGCGCCTGTCAGCGACAGAAACAAATTGAAACGGGTCGTGCCTTTTTTCCGTGGCAGCACGTGACGACCGCCCTGCGTCTCTGAAATGAGAAATGGAGGCGGTCGCCTGCAAACACAGCGTCAGTGGTGACCTTAATCCTCCATCCATGGGCCGGGCAGTCACCCAGAGCACGCCACGGCCACGCCGATGAGCTCATTTGGGGGGAGGGAAGGGGATTTAGTGCCACAGAGTCTGCCAGAGTCATCGTCTCATCCTCAGCGTTCTGCTCGGTAAATCTGTCGTGCCGTTTAAAGTTTCCTTTCCCGGGCTAAACCCCGCGGAAGACGGGGTTCATGGGAGGGTCAGCCGATTACAGACTGAAAGCTCGTTCGCTTGTTTAGCCGGTGCTTCCCGCCCGCGGCCGTTTTCCGATCGTCTAATCCCGTTAAGCGTCCCCCTAATTTGGGCCTTGTCGTTTTATCGTAGCTCATGGAGTTGACGGGCACGTCACCAGGCACGCAATGCCATCCCGGCCCCGGCGCTGTGGAACGGCCATGGAGGGAGAGGCTTCCCTGGGTCACTGATCAGCTTACCTTCCCCCAAATCTACAACACACTACCATTAGTGGGGAAGAGCTCATTGAGTCTTTATTCTGTTGTGGTCACGTGTGTGTGTGTGTGTGTGTGTGTGTGTGTGTGTGTGTGTGTGCGCGTCAGGTCCATGTTGCCAGATGTGGTGGATGACTTCAGGCTGGCCAACCCGTACTCCAAAGGGCACGAGGCCATCTTCTACTCCTTCTATGTCTTCTTCACCAAGTTTGCCGCCGGCATCTCTCTGGGCGTGTCCACGCTCTGCCTCGAGTGAGTTCAACGCCCCTCAGTGAGCTGTTCCGCCCTGAGGATTTGAGTCTGGAATCAATACACACTTTGGCTGGACAATGACAATTAGGCTGGACTGTTGCTCAGACAGAAACAGCTGTTTTAACTCTGTGGGAATGAATGGCCTACGTTGAATTACACATTCAATAACACTACCAATAACTATTTCACTTCCAAACACAAGTCGTGTTTCCCAGTGTTCTCCAGCCTCAGACGGCGTTCTCTCTGTGCAGGTTTGCGGGTTACGACACGGGCGCGTGCAGGCAGCCGGCCCCCGTGGCCTACACGCTGAAGCTTCTGATCGGTGCTGCCCCGGTGGCCTTCATCACCACAGGGCTGGTGATCCTCCTCCTCTACCCCATCAGCGAGGACGTCCGGCTCAGGAACACCTTCTGTCTGGAGGAGCTACGGTGAGGGCCTCCATCCCACACACACACACACACACACACACACACACACACACACACACACACACACACACAAACACTCACACACACACACACACACACACTCGCACACACACACAAATCCCCCTCTCCCCACCCAAACACACGTCGTGGAGGTAGTTAGAAGCTTTGAAAGGGCCAGAGCGTTAAGCCCGGATTCATGCGTCTGCATCAAGGCATATTGGAGGACGTGCACAGGTGTAGTGAAGCCAACCTATAATGGATGTGTGCAAAGCCATGTCTTTTCCCATTTCTCTTCTTTTCTGGAAATGACTGGTGGGGCTCATTATAAATGGTGTAGATATCCCTTGAGTCCCTCGATAATGATTTTCAGTGTGTTTAATGGTGAATGAAGCAGATTGCCATACTAGCTTCAAGAGACTGACAGCTCAAATATATAAAATCAGATGGGAAAGTATAAGTAGCTTTTTGTAGATATGTGCAGTAAAAAATGCTGGACCCATTTTGGTTCTCTGTACGGCCTAATATTGGTTTCCTTTACAGGAAACAAGGACTCAGCTCCAGGACAATGGAGGATTTGAACAATGCGTGACCTGGACCTCAGAAACAGCAAAGAACTCAGACCTAATTCTAGTTCAAAACTGGAATGATTGACATTAGTGTATATTACACTGAGATAAATTATGTTTTAAAGTAAACATTTTCAGTTTGTTTCTGTGTTTTCACATGAACCTGTAATGTTTAGCCATCTTGATTATATATCTATACAGAATTACTTAATTTATATAAATGAATGTATATCACTATTTGCTGTGTTTAACCCAACATTAATGGTATTGATGAATGGTGGATCTCTGGTTGTGGTGGTTTGATGCAATTAACTAAATAAAATGACATTGATGTTGGTTAGTATATAATGACTAAACAAGTCGATTTTGTTTTACTTCTTGTATTAAAGTGCCTTATTCTTCTTTACAGTACACATTTCATTGCATATTTAGTTTCTAACAGCTTATGACTGTTTCTCACACGCCTGCACCCCCTAGTGGCACGTTATGATTAGACAGCACAGTCACATTTTGGAGGAATATCATAGAAACAACGTCCTAAAAAAATACAGATTGCCATCAAACTTTTTATACATTATAATATCCCTAATCTAAGATAAACAGTTACCCCACCAGAAATTCTAAATATAAGGCTTACCAAAATGTTGTCTCAAATGTATTCAATTATGAGCATATATCTATCATCAGTCTGTACTTGTGCAGTGTGTCATTTTATCTTAACAAACAGCATAATATTTATATGGCGTCTAAACATCGCCATAAGTGTGAATGATTACAGAAATGATCCACTGCAATGTATAAGTGCATCTAAAAAGTCTGCTGAAAAAGTAACTTCAAGTAGGTTGTAATGATGACAATCATCCTACATATGCGTAATACTGCTACGGCAAAGCTCTGCTGTGTCACATTGGCATGCACGTTGCATTATGGAGTACGTGTTAACTGACGGATTCAAATGTCCAGACATGGGTGGCCGAGAACCTGAACTATCGACCTTGTTTCGTTTTTTAAAAGCAGCTGACTGTAAACATTCCCTTTTTCACAGGCGTATCACTAACCTGTGGTTTTCAATCATATCAAAAGAAGAGAGGTCAGATCCTATGGGTATAACTGGGTAGCCCTGCTTTGGGTATAACGTGATCTGTAATGGTTCTGGGTTGGGTATGTTGATCCGGTGCGTTTGGTTTCATGACCGGGACTACGCTGCACCTCCGGTCCGCCCTCTGGTTGGAAGCTGTGCTCGTGTCTTTCCCATCAAGGTCACTCTGTGCTGCTGTTATTGGTGGTGGTGGTGGGGGTGGCGGTGCTGTTGGTGCCGGAGAAGACGGGACTGGGTGGGCACGAGGTGTCCGGGCTCCCGCCCGCCGTCCGGAAGGGGGATTTTCTCTTCCCGTTCCGCACGGTGAGCTCCTCTTTGGACTTGAAGGTCAGAGGCACGAAGCCATCGGGGTCCGCCACCAGCACCAACCACAATGGACCTGCAGGATTAAAATAACCCAACTCAGTAACACAACTAAGCGTGCCTTTTCTTACCTCTCAATTATAACAACCCAGCTAACTTATAGACATGCTATATATCTAATTCTATCACAGGTCCTTAGTCCTCACATCATGGAGGCCTTTTCATACATTTCGGAACAAATTGGTCTGAACAGGTCATTTTCACATGAAAGATGCCTATGGTGCCATAGCAGGGCAAATATGCTGAGCATCTATGGTGATCACGCCCAGTAATCTCAAACTCTTAAAGTAGCTTTAAAACTGTATCGAATGGGGAAGCTCAATTGCCCTATGTGAGTGTGTGAGTGTGTGTGTGTGTGTGTGTGTGTGTGTGTGAGTTTAAGTTAAGCCTGCAGGCACACACGCTACCCAGAATGTTACCTGGAGTGGACTCCCAAGAGGATTAGCCTGCTCTAATTCAACCGACGCGCCGCGGGCCAAGGCTGACGCCGCACGTCGCTGTGCAAACACGCAGTCGAAGCTGTCGCTCAAACACACGTCCTATAGGGGAAACGGGTCACGTCACCGTCAACGCGGGCTCTGTTACAGCTTTGTCAACGGCGACTACGGCAGGGTGGGACCGACAGAGGGGGAAGGACGAGGGGCGGGGGGGGCGTACGTACCGTACATCATCTCCACCACGGTGAGGTTGAAGAGCTCCTGCAGCGCGCGCAGGCACAGCTTGCCCTCGCACAGCAGCACGGGCCGCCGCTCGTCGATGAAGACGTTCTCCGAGAGCTGCTTCTGTACACCGGGGAGTGGGGGGGGGGACACACCCGGGAAAAGACGGAGACAAAGGGACAGGTTTAACGTTTCAGTATCATGTGGAGAAGTCTGCGGGTAGGGGGTTCTGAGAAGTGGCTCGTTGTGGTCGAGGATTCAGCACCTCGTGAAAAGTGACAGAAAAGCCCGTTTCTACAATGTGAGAACTCGGAGCCCCGCAGGTGTACGGCGTGATGCGGAGCCCGTTTGGTGTGACAGATTGAGGTTCTTTCAACTATCCTGGAAAGAAATCCTGGAATAAACACTTAACGGGACGTCATCACGTCATTCATAATAGAAGTCACAAACAAGGATTCACATAATAAGGAAGCACGCCCACAATAGAAACATACGTACGCTTTCATCAACTATGTATCTGCCTCGTAACGAGAGGGTAATGTTCTTTGTGATCGGTACCTGACAGGTGACGTTGACGTAGGATGGCTCGCAGGCCTTGGGGTAGGCTCCCACCGCCTTCCTCCCGTTCTGCGTGTAGTCCTTGATCTCGCCCAGGCACATCTGGACCTCGGCAAAGCGGTTGAAGATCCTCTCCATGTTCTGGGCCAGCTGGTCCAGGGTCTGCTCTTTGGCCGCGGGGCTGGAGGCCTTGGGGGCCGGCATGGGCAGCGTGGGGTCGTTGTGGAGCTTGTCGGCGGGGCTGCAGCGGGGCGAGCAGGCGCGGCTGGACGTGGAGGACGCGCGGGGGACGTGGTCCATGTTCGAGCCGTCGACGGGGGCCGCTTTTGGGCTGGGCAGGCAGCGCTCGGAGAAGAACACGGAGCTGTTGACGGGACTGGGCTCGCCGCTCCGCAGCTCTTCCACCAGCCTGCGCCGGCTGCCGGGGGAGTGGATTATGCCCCCGCCCGGCAGCACCAAGTCCTTTATCCCCAGTCGCTCCCGGTCATCCCTGGGCTGGTACTCGGAGTGCCTCCTAATCCCCGGTGAGAAATTCAGCGGGGAGTCGGGGGGGACGGGGGAGGGGGGAACGGGGGTCTCTCCGTCGTACGCCAGCTCCTTGGCCACGATGCGGAGGACGTACTTGTCCGTGTTGGAGGAGGGCAGGAAGGCGGGGTCGTTGGACTTCTGCAGGCCCACCATCAGCAGCAGCGTCTTGTCGCTCAGGAAGCACGCCCCCTTGGGCCGCTCGCTCTTCTGCAGGGATATCTGCTGCACGTTGGGCATGGCCGAGCTGGTGATGCAGTACACCAGCACCATGTTGCAGGTGTTGGACGCCACCGCCACCGTGGAGCCCCGGGGGTCAAAGGCCACGATGTCCGGCACCAGGATCCCCGGGATGCACACCTTGCGGGTGGTGGTGACCTTCCTCTCGTAGGTGACCAGGATGAGGTGAGAGGAGTCCTGGCCTGAGCCGGTCAGTGTGTCCTTGCGGCGGAGGTGGATGAGAGGGCTGGGGTCGGAGCGGCGGTGCCGGGCCAGGAGGTGGGTGATGTCCATGGGACCCGGGCTGGAGGGGAGGCAGGTCCTCTCCAGGTCGACGGACCTCCGGCGGGAGTCCAAGCAGCCGTCCTCGTCCGCCATCCCCCCGACGGAGCCGTGTCGGGGCGTGGAGTCGCCATCGGCGGACACGTCAAAGGCCATGCCCGCGTTCAGCCCGCAGATCTTGTCCAGGGGCAGCTCCGTTGCCACGGCTACCTGGGCCTCCCCGGTGGTCTCGATGGCGCAGATGTAGCCGCCCACGTCGAAGATGGGGCAGAAGGAGCAGGCCACCAGGCTCTTCTGGATGTCGTTCCAGATGTAGGAGTGGAGGGCCGTGCCCACGGCCACCACCAGCCGCGTGCCCTCCTTGGTCCAGCAGGCGCAGTGGATCAGGCCGCTGCCCTTGATGTCGGCTTTCACCCGCCGGTTGTCCACGCGCACGGAGAACAGCGCGGAGGCGTCCTTCTTGGTGAGCACGGCCAGGATGTCCAGCCTGGGGTGCCACACGCAGCCCAGGGGCAGCAGGGGGAAGGGCTCGCTCATCTCGCATGTCTGGGTGCACAGCAGCTTGTTCTGCTCCAGGGCCGACAGTTGCAGCTGCCACACGGTGATGTGCTTCTTGTGCTGCACGGCCAGCAGGGCTGGGGAGCCCGAGCAGCACAGCGGGCCCCAGAAGAGACCGAAGACGTGCTCAAACTGGCCGATGACGTTGGTGTCGCCAAACTTGACCTCCCCGTTGTTGAGGTAGAAGGAGGTCAGGCACACCTGCTTGCCGTCCGTCCATGCAATGCCGTGTACCGGGTGGATGGCTTGGAAGAGCGTGTTCAAACCTGTCCTTAGCAGCTTCGCCTTGCCGAGATCCATCCTAAAACAGGCAGAAACAACGGGAAAGCAAGATGAAGGGGAAACCTGATCACACCGATTGAAACATTGACGACAGAGTCGTTCGACGGAATGCAAACCCGGCGGAAGCGCAGAAGAACGTTTCCACCTACCTGCGCCGACACACTAAGACTGACACAGGCACTAAGAATAGGTGAAAAAGCCTCTGCCGTGACCTGCAAAGTGCACTGCCTAATCCCTATTGCCTGAGCACACAGGGAGGCTGAGCGGTTTATTTTTTTAATGACCTCAGCCGCACTGATCATGTTATTCTACTCCAAGCAGTCTTTAAGGTGGCTACTATTATGTTTAAGAGTCAGTAGGCCAACTAGTATGGTTAGTAGGATAGCGAGCTTAGTAGTGGTTGAAGGGACACAATATATACACCGCAAAATACAACGCAAAATCCTTATATCAGAAACATTTAGATTCTGCTACATGCACAATATAGCTGGTTAGCAGCACAATATCTTACAACACGATGTATTTTTAGTTACTCCATTAACTTCATAATGAAACTACATTAAAGAAAGTAACTTCTGCAGTAAATTTGGCTAGGGCTAGATTAGAATGTTAGAATAGCTACCCACTAAGCCTAACTAAACAACTCGTCGAGTTCTGACCATAACTGATCGCGACTTACTGTACGTACCTGAACTAGATTTATACCTTAAAATGTGGATGTCCAGGTTACAGGTTCAGCTGAATCCCGTACATTGTAACCATGTTTCCCGGGTAATAACATCTACTATTATTGACCCGGAACCTAAATAAAATTATTGTACAAATGCATTCTGGAACTTGATGTTCGCTACTTTACTTGCATCCTTTATTTAACCACAAGAGGGAACTTGTTACACATGGGATGGGTATTAGGACTTTATTGAAAATGTGGTAAAATACATAAATTATATCCTCCTACCAAACGTGTAATTTGTTTTCTTCATTTAGTTGCACAGTAACCCTTGTAGGCATAACACATTGTGAATCGGCGAAGCTGTTTGACTGAGGACGACATTTTGGTGTGCGTTGCACATCCCGAAGCCATGGCATGCAGTCGATATCGTAATGAAATCTCTTGCATTTCGCAGGTTTAGCTGAGACAGGCGGTGCGTAAATCTTGGTGTTACAGTATAGCGGCCGCAGATTCTATTTTACCAACCGACACGGGTATTAAGAAATATTTAAGTTTTTTTTTAACCATCAACCTCTCATCATCCGTTCATACATGATAATGGGCGTAGAAGTCGAAACAATATCTCCTGGAGATGGTGAGTTCTTTACGTTTGTATAAATATAACGAAATGACTGGTTCTGCAAACAGTTTTAACTCCGAATGATCTTGCGGCACTTTCCTGCAAATATGCGTAGAAACTCGCAATATTAACAACATAGGCCCATTCGCTATAGCGGGGATATTTTTTATGGCTTTTTAGATTACAATAAATTATCGGTGCTTGAATAACTGTATCACGTTTTTACCCCAGAATATTATTCCCCACTTCATAAGATTACTGCGGTATCACTGATATCAGCATCCGATTTTAATTTTGTTCATCTTTTTGTTTCAATATGATAAACAAATTATAGTCTCATTCGTGTTAATCAAAGTTGGTTTATCCCGTTTTAACATTATGCATCTGCTTTTCGCAAGACCTCTTTGAATCAGTATGGAATCAATTTAGGCCTATGGTAATTCCTCTTGTGAGAATCCTACTATGACACAGATTCCTCGTATTACTTCCCTCCTCTCTTTCTCTTTCTATCTCTCTCTCTCTCTCTCTCTCTCTCTCTCTCTCTCTCTCTCTCTCTCTCTCTCTCTTTCTCTCTCATTCTCTATCATTCTACTTTTGTAACTCCCGCTTTCTTTATTATTTATCTCTCTCTAACACGTGCAGGGATTGCACATGTGTTTTAAATTCTACATTTTATGGTTCAAACTGGTGTGCCCCTACAGGATTCCACATGGATCTGATGGATTACTTAGAAGCACCCTGACAAACTTAATCCAGCCATTTTAATCCATGATCTGAGCCCATTACCATAGCAGTCTCAGGAAGGGGATCAGACACCCACAGTCTGATGTCTTACCTCTGTTTGTTTTTGTATTTTCAACAGGACGGACTTTCCCAAAGAAAGGGCAGACATGTGTGGTCCATTACATAGGTAAATGCATCAGAAGGTTTGGTTTGAAGCGGGACTACTAGACTAGAGCAATAAGATGTTGAATTCAGAAACAGCAGGACGCACGCACGCACACACACACACACACACACACACACACACACACACACACACACACATTCTAAATGTAACACATTACAAATCTGCAGTCTACACTTATTACAGAGGCAAGTTTCCCTGAATCCATTCAGGCTAGACTGTATGTTGTTATGTTAATATAATCTATTTACGACCATGTTGTTGGACAAAATAGGTTAATAATTACAAACTTTAGGGTCTTTCAAGATGCCACAATGTACGTGTCAAGTACCTTTGAACTGGTTCCCTCA
>JAVQJS010046367.1:0-20529 GCA_036024795.1 Galaxias rostratus | reverse complement strand
AGTTAGTTTAATTTTGTCCCCCTAATTAATAGAATAAATCACTGTGGGCAGATTATTGAGCTGTTCAAGCATTGAAACATTCACCTAGATGTCTTCTTCCTAACCATTCATAATCCTTTGCCTATTGGGAAATTGATATATTTAGTAAAAATCTTTTAGATATACAACATTTAAAATGATCTGCAACCTTTGGAGATCTTGCAATGCTGATTTAATGGTCAGGAAAACGTTTGCAAATTAATTTGGTTTCTTTTTGCTACATTTTGGTGCTTTGTTAAATCTGATCCTTTAATCCTTTAGACACTGGCTTATCTTTAAAATCACATTGTTGTTACGATAGAAAGACGTAATTGTTTGAATGTTTAACTTTCAATTCCTGTTCTGTTGCAATGATTGACAAGTTGCTATTGAGGAAGTGTATACCTGTTTGGTTGGATCATTTGAGTACAACGAAGATTTAGCATATAGGTTACTATTGGTTAATACTAGCAGCACTCCGATTGTTGGATTTTTAAATGTTAAATACCTGCATCTTACATAAAATGCAAGAACAGACTAAAGACTTTCAACAAAATATGTTTTTTTATTAATTGTTAATCACAATTTATATTGTCTAAAATACTAAACTGATTGTATTAAGTAGTATTCAGAGCAGAAATTATGTGAGAACTTGGGCTTTTTGATGAGTAGCTTTAACATGCTGCAATGCAAATCTCACGTCATTGCGGTTTGATTGTTTTTTCTGTCCACCGACCTGTTTAAAACAGATCTATGTGGACTGAGATTAAATTCCATGGAGTGTTGCCATTAAACATTCATCTATTGATGGCCTGTAGGAAAGAGAGGGTGTTTCAGTGACCAAGGCTACAACATATTACCTGCTTCCTTATGTAAGGTAAGGGGAGCAAACACACTGTTGGTAAGTTAATGGTTTTTCACTCAGGCAAGAACAAATGGTATGATTTACAATTAGTTTTCTTTGTTTGATAGGTAGACAATGGTATGGTACGGAGTAGGGATCCATTATTGACTCCCAATATTTTGTGTGGCCGTGGACTGTCTGGAAGTGCTGTGTCTAGCCATGGAGCCTTTATCTAGGCTGGTCCCACAACACTTTGGCATAGCGTAACTACAACAGGCGGATGGTTTGGTGATGATTATATTGCAGGTCAACATGATATTTGCTTGAGCCTCTATTTAGGTCTTGGGAGCGCAGTGAGGGATAGGGGTGAATGGCAGCAGAGTGACGGGGCTATTGCACAAACCAACCGTGCTTCGACAATTAGATGTCAACAGGACGAGTATCACCACTCCGACATTAGAGCTTGTCTATTCTCCTGTTTATCCTGTCCAATATTTGTAGAGTGGTAGCCTGAGTGGTTTGCTGTGTGTTGAGACTGTAACACAATTCCAGCCTTGCCTCCTTGGCTTTCTGGCAAATTTGAATGGCTGTTGTGATAGCCAAATCAGTCTCTCAAGGACGAGGGAATCAGTTTGATTTGAATGGACATCAGCTGGTTGCCTGTGGGTTGTGAGAGGGTGACACGAAAATCATAATTCTCTGGTCTCTGTTCATAATCCTAAAACCACTTAACGCTTTTACACTGTACAGGTCAGGCCTAGCCTAAGAAAGGGCTGCACGTATTTGTTGTTGTATTCTATTGTATATGTTGTGTTTGTTGACGCCCTTAAATTACATTAATCAATGGTAACATCTTTCTTCTTCCATTCAGCTAGGAGTACTTGTAAAAAAAAGTGTTTCAACTCTCAACAATTCTGAGATATCATGTTTGATATGTTCATTTGCCATTTCATAATAACTTTGGACGGAGTCACATTTTCTTGTATTGCATTTGGTTTTAACTGTTTGGGAGAGCTTTCAAAAAGCAGCATGCTCTTTTTCAGGTTGATGGCCAAGAAGTGTCGTTTAAATGTGATTAGGAGCTGTGCAGATTCCCGAGAATTGTTACATTCAGGAGCGTGTTTACATTGTGTGGTTTACAAAGAGAATCCTTGAACAAATTCCTGCTGATGTGAAACTATTTAACTTCCCGTGAAGGCAATCACTTTATTTTGGCATTTTAGTGAATTGTTTTTATCAAGTTCAGGGGGAAGAAACCATTCCCCCACTCTCCCTCTGCCTTTTTCTCTCACCCTCCTCCTCAAAGAGTAGGCACCTCACCCAAGTTGCTATGGAGTCCTCGGCAGCTTTGTGTAAGCTTGGTTGTAAACATATCAAGAGTGTTGTAAATCGCTAGCTACAGATGCCAGCCCCTCTCAATGGGCTTCTCTCTGCCAGGGCGATTTGTGAAGACCTTCCGTCAAGGTGAGCCTGTTCTGTGCGTCCTTCATCCATTTTCTGTTTAACAGTGTGTCCCACGATGCATGCCATCTCTCTGTGGCTTGTTCTGCGTGCCCCTGCCCCATTGTTGCCTTTCAGAAATGACAATACCCCCCCCCCTCCAACTTGTTCTACAAGTTGAGCTTCTGGAGAGAAGGGTCCCCGAGTTCAGTAAACAAGCCGGGAGATTGCCAGAAGGGAGGGGGAGGCAGTGTGAGCGGGGGAAGAAGACCTTTTTATTTTGAATAAAAAACAGTGCCACGCCCCATGTGGCAGGGCTAGTAAGAGCAAGCAGCAGGAATGTGGGGTAAATTAATGTGAGTGTAATTCCCGTCTTTCACGTGGTGAGTGTTCTCTTTTTACAAATAGTCTGTCTCGCAGTTGTATACCGTTGTAGGTCATGGTATGGAGGATGATTGATGTTAGCTTTAGATGCTTTTGTCTCTAAACCTGGTTTTCCCTCTTCCAGATTTGTTAATCATTTACACAGGGCTATTGTTGAACCCTTGGCTTATGTTACTTTGCAGTCAAACTAGTTGTTTCTAACAAAGCGAACGGTTTTATTTTGCCCATTCACCTTGTGGGATCAGATCAGAAGAACTGATTGATGTTGACAATACACAACTGTTTCAGTTTAGGCTTTCATGCAAGGCTCAAAAGTCTACATCTTTATTCAATGATCAGAAGAAACGCTGGTACAATGTTTCCGTCTGCTTTATCAAATTTTGCAACACAGCAGGACAAGGGCACAAACTCCAGCTTGTTTAGCTAAAGACATGGCAGGATATTTGCACCAACGTCTTAATTTTGCTTGCTAAGGATGTGGCTCTTATGTAAAAGGGAAACTTTACAAATGTAAGAAGCCAGCACTGTTCTCTGTTTGGGAACGAGCAAAAACCAATGTGATGCAGAATAGGATTCGTTCTCTCTTTCTAAGTCCTGGGACTGTGGAAACACTTTGAACAAGCCAGCTAGTGATCTGAGAGCAGTGCTCACCTTGTAGAGTACATATTTTCTGCATGTGCGGTTGGCAGTCTGTTTACTGGAAGGGCTGCTCACTTGGAGCACATGTCCCCACATGTGCAGTCAGTGAGCCCTGGGAGGGTGCACAGTGGATAGAGAAGCAGAGGGAGAGGGAATTAGTGTGTGAGTAGCTTATTTTTCAGGGGTTAGCACGTCAGCTGCAAAACCACACCAGGATTCATACCTCCGGTTTGAATGAGTAGAAGGCTGGGATGGCCATATTTTAGCTGCTGTGGGACTGGGAACTTGGCTGAGTCATTAGAGAGGGCAGGGGTAGGATATTGCTTAGGTGGTGTAGAAGACCTGACCTCGACCTGATAGGAATACAGTATATCCAAGCCAAGGTCTGTCTGTCTAGTTACAATGAGAGTGTTAAGTGTCTGATGTACACACACACATACACACACACACACACACACCAACACCAGACCTTTGGATTCAGCTGCAAGTAATTAAAGCTGGCAGTTGGCAGAGAGTCAGGCGACTGTAATGGCTGCTGTAATTTCATAGCATAATATTTTGATGATGAATCATAACCCCTAGTACAAATATCGTTATGGAGTTGACAATGGGGGTGGTAATGGGCCACAGAATGCTCTCTGTAAATTCTCCTCTACTGTAATCAGATCTGAAAATGCTACTTATTGGCATGCCAGGGATTTTGCCTTGACCTGGGTAGTTTAATAGGCTACATATTATTCGTCCAGTTGGGCACGTATTGTTTTTCAGAAGTATGCTCTCCCCATGGGGTGTTCAGAGGTCAGTTTCTGTATCAGAGTTTCATAAAAGAGTGAACATTGTGGTGAAACCTCCGCAGGCCCATCTAAATCAACTGAGCTGGGTTTGAGGCATTGAGATAATATTACAGGCTTTTACTTGCTCATTCAAAGAATAAGTTACATGTGTGGGATACACAACAACATGAACTGGTCAGACCAAAGGTATGTCATGTGCAATTGGAACCAGATGGTCTTGCCTACAATATAAGCTGTCCATTTAAAATAATAGAAGTGAACTAGAGAAAAGTCTAGGCATTCACAATAACTTTTGTTTCCCAATGAGGGATGCCTGGAGTCACTCTGCTCCATGTCTGCCCTCTACACTACCTTCACCGGCTAATGGTTTTGGTGGTGCTCATCAGCATACTAAACATAGTTGTAGGGCATTGTGTTCTTGGTCTTTGAAAATAGCCCCTGGCCAATATGAAGAGGGGGGCGCGCCAAAGACTGGCACACGTGTGATTGGTGGAGGGTGTAAGTTGGGGTATGTGCAGCAGGAGTGTAGTAGAGACACTCTCTCCTAGAGTGAGAGACGATTGTGGTCTTGTTGTTGGCATGGATAATTATAAACGGAAGACATTTTTCCAGATGGATGGCCAGACATGCCCGGGCTTACCACCAGGTCACCAGACAAATACCTGATCCACAATGTTATTTCAAGGATGCAATCCTTGAGAAAGTTGTATTTTATTCAATAGTGCAAATCTGTCCATAGGGGTTGGTGTAGTCATACCTTTTTAATTTGTTACGGTCACCTAATGGTCGTTTTCATTACAAGTACTGTAACAACTAAGGTTATGATTGTAATTGGTGTTTGTAGGATAGCAAACTTTAATACCTACCCATATGGAGTCAAAGTGTTCAACTTGGGAAACAAAATAATGAACATTCTTTCCTTCTTCACTTTAATCGCACAGAATCTGTGTACAACCTACTCCCCAGAGAGCTGCAGCTACCATCCTCCACGCAGAACCCAGCAGCCATGAGCCAGAAGAGTGGTGGAGAAGCTGGGCCTCCGTCATCAGCTGTCCCTGCCTCGGGTAAGCTGCTTCTCCCCCTCTTACTCATCTTGTCCTCTGCCTCCTTGGTAACAGTGAGCAGTGCTGGCAATGGTTCCATCCCGTTTCCTGGGGTCCTCCTTTCTTTAGACCACCTGCAAGACTATTTCCACCTATCACTGTAAGGCTTGATAAGCAGCAGCACGCAGTATTGTTCTGTGGCCTTTTGTGCACACCTGCATACAGTCATCCAAGTTCTACACTTTGCAAACAGGATACCTTTGCATGCAATGACAATGTTGAAAACACGGAGTTTGAGGCCCTTCAGCCATCTTCCCAAGGCATTCTGTGGCTCTTTACAAAATGTCCTACACACACTTGCTCTGACTTGGGGCTCTCTGATATCTCTAAGGACTTAAATCAATGTTGCAGTTAGAAGGGAAAAACATGATCTGCATTAAACGTTTTGCTTTGGTGTGCTTGTGACAATGACTGACTTCTATATGATGATCCTTTAGTTATCACTTTTTATCACTTTATTTAGGTTAACTTAAGCTGTTCAACATACCTGACAAAAAGGTATTTCATCAGTAGAGCATTGCCTGGTTTTTAAGCTGTTTGTTTACAATACTTGCGTATGATATGTGCCTTGCAGTTGGAGTCTAAGGAACCTCTTGTATTTAATAAATAGCCTAGCACAGATGGTATGTGACATTCCTGTGTCTTAATTGCGTTTGGCTAGCCACAAAAATCTTAAAAGGTTCTCTCTACTAAAAGCGAATTATTTGGAAATGCAAAAGCTTGTTAACTATTAATTTATATGCTGCAATGGAAATGTTTCATTCCGTTGTAGTAATTGTAGCAAGCCATCACCTATTTAGCCCAAGACAGAAGTCAGAAGCCGGATATAAAACCATTTCTGTACTGCTCACAAATATGTTCTTGATCTAAAATGTCATATCATTCTGTGTTTGTGTTCTGCAGCTATAATGTGACCAGCTGCGCAAACATTTTGAAAGATTTAATTATCCTTAGAAATGCAAGGAGATCCACACTGAAACTTGAATCTTTTCAAATGTAAATTATTGTTTATTTTTGTTTCTATTGAGAAAATATCACATGTATTTAGTTAAGAATGTCTTGTCCCGCGCCCAACCGACTAAAATCTGCTATTTTAAGTGCAATTTTACTTGAGTTTTTTAACTCTCCCCTTTTGAAAGCGTCCAGACTTTATAGTGAGTTTCAGTAGAACCAGGAAGTATGTTGCCTTTGGACATCAATGTCTCACTACAGCCATTTGCAGCCCTCTGACCAGGTGGGACATACTTGCTGTAGCTGGAGTAAGGTGAAGTATTTTTTTCCCATTTATCTGGAATATAATTTGGGTCAGTAAAATTTCCCTTACATTTGACCTTTCAATTTCGGAGCTATCTCCCTCTCCCTCTCCTTTTACCTTCAAAGAAAATGTTGATAGCAAGTCAACGACAGTTTTTGTCACAGCAGTATAGGTCTTTTGCTTTTCCAAAACGTCACATAAATATTGCCTGGTAATGGCTCTCTGCTTCTTACAGCCCCTTCCTAGCTTTCTTCTCTTTAACAGCTATGCAGCCGAGTAGTAAATCCTGGTACAGGGCTTGGGCTGGTGCATGCTGGATCTGGCTTTACCCCAGCCCTACCCTTCTGCTGTTTTTGCTGCTTTTAATAGTTGTTGCCAGAATCCAAAGTATTTGCCTATGCATCAACTATCCATTTTCTTACATTCTTGGTCTAATCATCTTAATTTGTATCATGTTTTATTAATGTGCTGTGTTTTCCCTTCAAACTATTTCTTAACCATGAAGTGGCAGGGCTTTCATTTACTTTATTTCTTGCCGCTGTCTCTGAATCACGCATAAAAAGGCTAGGCAATTTAGACTAGAAAGGCTTTCATATATAAGAGTTGCAGTCCTTTCATTGTTGTCTTCAATAAGAAATCACAGCTGTGATTTCTTTTTCATTTGGTTATAACTTGAGGCATTTGAGAGTAGTTCACACTGTTTCAACTACGTCATGTGTACACAGAGCTAACTATCGATTGTGCCGTCAATATTATCTCTTACATGCTCCAATATAACTTACGTTTATCAGTTTGTGAACAACATGGACAAATTAGTCCATTGTTCACAAAATAGGGTGTGTTGAAATATATTGTACTATAATAAAGTCAACTTTTGATGTATTTTTAAAATCACTTAGTCAAAGAGGCCGTTAAACCAAGCTATTAGTTTTTTTTTCACTTTGAATGTTATTTCATTGGGGATTTCTCGCTTGTTTTGAACAAAATTGTGAAACGTAAGTTGAAATAGAGAATACACCAAGGCAAAGAAGATAATCACAAATTATTTCCACTGGTTTTTTTATGCATCATGCAAGTTTGTTTTAAAATATGTATTGCTTTCTTTTGCAGGCGCAACTAACTAATAACTTAGACATAATGATGTCATGTAGGCTATGCTATCAGATATGATAGCAAAAATAAAATGTAGCCATCTGAAAATATCTTCCTTTAGATTAAACAAATCTGTATGTAAACTGTGCAGGTGTACCACTTAATGTTTTTTGGTTATCCAAAACATTTTAGGCCTGCATCTTTTTATTTAGCATGTCAAGTGTATATTTCCAAGCATATTTCAGATTAATTCTAGAAAATCGGCCTGGTTTCACTGAGTTTCTGAGATTATTGTGACCAATAATCACATACAGCAAATGCTCTAAATGTTAAAGTAGTCTGATCACAAAGTGACACAATGTTAAGGATTATTTCTATAGACATCTGGTGACTATTTACACTGAAAAGTTTAGAATTTGCTGGTTTGTTTCAGCAAGCAAGATGGGTCAATGACTTTTTAGCATTTTATCTTAGTCCTAAATATCAAATTGTTAATTGTTATCTTTATTTTGGTAAAGGGATTGCATAGATCCAACCATTACATTTATCTTTCATTGTGTATATCCTTATGTATGGTAACCATATGGCAACGCAAGAACATTATTTTAAATGAAGTCCCTTCACCTTTTGGTAATTTCCCTGTCAACTTTGAATATTCAATTGCATTATATGTAATTGCGGAGAAGACATCACAAGCAAAGCCAGATGACATCTCCAATTTCAATCTAGCTGCTAAATGTGCCCTTTAAGAAAGCCATGTTTGAGTTTCAGCTGTCCCATTGCCCAGCTGTCTGTCTCCCTCGGGATGGATTGAAGATGCATTGCCTAGCATTCAAGGTTTTTTTAACCACTTTGCTGGTTAGGTTCTGTCAACACAAACACAAAACTAGGCAACCTCTTGCCACAGAATCATTATGTTTTAAAAACTGATCATTGGAGGTTTAACAATTTTCAGGAAGGTTGTTGCACTGCATCTGGAATGTATTCATACCCCTTTACTTTTTCTACATTTTAATATGTTACAGCCTACTTCCAAAATGGATTAAAATTAAAAAAGAAATCTTATAATTATCATACATGTTGTGAAATGTAATGAAATAAAACAATTCAATATCACATGTACATTAGTTATGGCAGTACAGTGGCTTGGTGGTTAGCACTGCTGCCTCACAGCAAGAAGTTCCTGGGTTAAATCCCAACTTGAAAACCCAACCCAACCCAAGGGCCTTTCTGTGTGGAGTTAGCGTGTTCTCTACTGTTCACGTGGGTTTCCTCCGGGTAGTCGGGTTTCCTCACACACTCCAAGAACATCCAGGATAATTGTTGACTTTAAATTGCCCCTTGGTGTGACTGTGAGTGCGAGTTGTTGTCTGTCCCTATGTGTCTTCCCCCCTGGGTGTTCCCAGCCTCTCACTCTGTGTCCGATGGGATAGGCTCCTGCCTCTCAGTGACCCTGTAAAGGATAAGCAGTATAGCTAATGGATGGATGAATGAACATAAGTATTCACACCCTTTACTCTATATTTTGTGGAAGCTTTGGCAGCAATTACAGCCTCAAGAGTATGATGCTACAAGCTATTTTGGGGAAGTTTTCCCCATTCTTCTTTGCAGCACCTCTCAATCTCCATCAGGTTGGATGGGAACGTTGGTGCACAGCCATTTTCAGATATCCAAAGATGTTCAGGTCTGGACACTGGGTTGGCCACCAAAGGACATTCACAGAGTTGTCCTGAGGCCACTCCGCTATCTTGGCTGTGTGCTTGGGGTCATTGTCCCGCTGAAAGATGAACCGTCACACCAGTCTGAGGTCAAGGGGCTCTGGAGCAGGTTTTCATTAAGGATCTGTCCGTACATTGCTGCATTAACATTTCCCTTGATCCTGACTAGTCTCCCAGTTCCTGTCACTAAGAAACACCCCCACATTATGATGCCACCATCATGCTTCACTGTAGGCATGGTATCGGCCAGCTAATGAACAGTGTCTGGTTTCCTCCATACATGACGCTTGGCATTCAGGCCAAAGAGTTCAATCTTTGTTTCATTAGATCAGATAATTTGGTATCTTATGGTCATAAAGTTCGTTAGGGTGCCTTTTGGCAAACTCCATGTGGGCTGTCGTGCCTTTACTGAGGGGTTACTTCCATCTTGCCACTACCATAATTTTTTTAATTAATCTATGTTGGAATTAGTCTGTAACATAATGAGATATGGAAAGGTGTATGGCTATTAATACTTTCCAGATGCACTATATAACATTTTGGCTTTTTTTTTTTTGACTGAAGCCTCCCATGATAAGTCCCTGGATCTGTTGATAAAAAAGATACAGTCGTTCCTCTCACTAGTGCCCCTGAGTTTTCTACTCTTGTAAGACCTGGCTGCATATTACACAAACAAAAAACCTTGCCATGTTTTTATCTAGTGGGGCACAACAAGGGGAAACGAGAAGAATTTTTACTTCAATACCAAGGTTCCAAAATAACTTGCCAACCTGGCTCTAATACACACACACACACACACACACACACACACACACACACACACACACACACACACACTAAAATGAGGTCCTCTTGAAGATTGGAGATTAATTTATCTCCTTGTCTTTGAGAGACGCTGCAGATGTTGTCTATAATACACACAAGATGCAGAAAGAACTATTTAGCATTTTATGACCTGTAAATAGTCAAGGGGGACCTAACTGAGAGTAGGAAAACTCGTGGGTAAGAATTGATATCAAAGAGGTCTTTCATTTTCACCAAGTTTTATTTTTCAAACTAGCTTCAAATTATGAACATGTTTGTATCTTTTTCTAACGGTAAATGTTCTTAATTTCCATGTGGAAATTATATATGATCTTCCCTCTACATGTGTTCATCCCATCCGAAATTTATTTATGTATTTATTTATTTTGCTTGTCTAAGAGTTTTCCAAAGCAGTAAATGTCATGGAGTTTTGCATAAACATGTATTGTTAGTTCAAATTGAGCCCTGCTTATGTGGTGGGGTTCATAAGGGGAACATAAATGTAATCATTCGAAAAATGTAAGGTGTCATTAATCAATGCACAATATTTCAAGCTTTGTCACAAGTTCTACTGCTCTTGCCACTTGCAGTCATTGTCTACAGAATTGTATAGACTCTTGTTTTTTCTAACAATTTGGAATTTTAAAACTCTTTTTTTTTTTTTTTTTTTGCTTTTCTGAGATATTTTCTTGGATTTTAAGTTATGCTGCACTTCTTAAAGGAACATTTGTGCGCACATTATGATCCTAAAACATCTTGACATTATTACTTATCTCAACGCACATTCTAAATCCATTTCAATAGTGTAATCTAAGTATTCTATTTTTCCCTCCCTTGTTGTCACCTGCATGATACAACCGTGCCCAGTAATTTTTGACTTTTAAAACCCTTTATGGAAACAAGTTCGCTCTGTGACGTCTAACCATATTTGACACCTTTGCTTAGTGTTCCATTTAGTTCGCCTTAGTCTCCTTTTAGTTCAAATATTTGTATGAAGCGAGCAAGGCTTCTGCAATCCCACCCTTTTTCAACATCAACCTGAAATTATTTGAAATGTGCGATACATCTTTGCTTTTTATTTGTTATTTATGTGAGACTCCCGTGAACGGCTGGCAGTTTTCAAGTCGCTTCGGGGCAATGTTTGAGACAGAAATAGGAATAGGGAAAAGCCTTTAATCAAGAGTTTTCATCCCTGAATATCTACGTGTTTTTTTCTGAATAGATTTTACTGTTCAGGGCTTATTGCTCATTCACTGTTTCGTTTTTATTCTAGGAATTTCCCTCTGAAGCAGGGAGTGTCTGCATATAAAATGGTCTGCAGTTCTCTGCTTCATAGGTCAGAAGCTTGTTTATCTTGTCTCTGTGGCTACGCTCAGTCCCAACTAAATTGTTTGAACCTATATGGAAAAAAGAACAATTGGAGCGCATCATCTTACACCCCAAATAGCACTACATTTCCAAACAAAACATCCCTGTATTTACTGGTTATTTTTGCAATAACGTTTCACTTTGACTTACACTTGCTCGCCTGTTGGTAGAATCTTCTCCGTTTATAATTAGTTAGAGTAAGGAACTCGGTCTATTCACATTTTGAAACACTATGGGCTTTTGTACATTACAAACACATGCATGTACATTAATAATTCCACACACATACACGCACACACACACACATACACACACGCACACACACACACGTCATGATGCAAAAAGTGAAAAATTTAATTGGATTGCAAAAACAAAAAAAAGTAAGAAAACAATCATGCACAAATTTTGCTGCTTGACTGGGACTGCTAGCCAATGCTGGTTGAGTTGCCTTTATTGACTGTCTGTCTGTATGCACTGTAGATGCCACCAGCGCCTCCTCTTCCATGAACTTGGGAGGCCCCCGCAGTACTTTTCCCACCTCTTCCAGCTCTACCATGCACTCAACTAATGTGACTAGCGAGCGGGCCCCGGCTCACAGCGGCAGCACCACTCCGGAGGAGGAAGGGAGCGATCAAGGGGTGGCAGAGATGCTTGGCAGTGCAGAGGTCGGGAGCAGCAGCAGCGGGAGCGTTGGTAGCAACAGGACTGGTGGGGACACAGGAGCTGGGAGTGGATCTGCAGCAGTTGGAGGGCAAGGGTCAACGTCCCAGGAGAGCCAGCAGCAGCACCAGATGACCCCATCAAAACGCCGGACGGTGCTGAACATCTCGCCGCCGCCAGAGGATCTGTTTGACAACGGCAGCATGTCCTGTCAGGACGAGCCGCACCTGGACTCTGAGCAGAGCAGCAGCATCTGGATGGACGACTCAGCCTCCAACTTTAGCATAGTCAGTTCCAGCTCCTACAACGACAACACAGAAGTGCCTCGCAAGTCCCGCAAACGTACCCCTCGCCAGCGGCCTGGACCCAAACCTCAGCCTGCAGAAGAAGCCAGCATGGACGTTTTTGACGCCGACAGTGCCAAAGGGCCACACTTTGTCCTCTCTCAGTTGGGACCAGACAGCAAGGCATGCCCCAAAGGGAGGTAGGTGTCATTGTCTTTGCCCTTGTAGTCCTTTTGACCTCTGTGATTTTGATGACCTTAGCTAGAGAATATTGACAAAGCTCAGGTGGCCTTTGTTTTCTGGACTGGATGTATCAACATGTATCGCTAATATAATCTCTGGGTTTTAATTGTATGCTAAACAAGGCACAGACCAATTCCATTTCTACCTCTCATACTTTTTTCAAACATACTGTTAGTACCGTTTAAGTGAAATTTAACAAAAAATCCTCACAAATAGTCGTAATTATTAACAAACTGCTGAAAAAGCTGAGCAGATTAAATAAACAAAGTTTGAATGCCCTCAGAGCTTTGGATGGAGTGCCGGAATGATCCAGGGGCCTCTTGCCTACATTGCTCAATAGTCCACAGGAAAACCATGGCAACTTCCGTATAGCGAACACTCTCACTAATGCTGCTATTATAGAACATTAAATACCATTTAAGATCTACACTCAAACACACATGCACGCATGCCAATATTTCCTGACGGGATCATAGCTTCCCCGGAACCTGTAGAGGGGAGCCTGTGCCAGCATAGTGGCGGATTTTTCCTCTGCTGGAATGAATGCAGATGAGAGAATGCTATAGGGTCCTTCAGTGGTATACACCACTACTGAAGGACAACTTGTACTGTACAATGCACATCATAAGGTCACGTCTCTTCGGTTAGGTCCCAATGCAGTGTCCCAAAAAAGGTAATCAGTGTGTATTTACTGGACTATATGACTGTTTTGTTTCTAAAGTTTAAATGGAAAAGAATGGAACGCTTCTGAATTCTGGGTACCCGAATAAAATAGGTTTTGATGCTAACACACTGATCCTGGAACAAGGCTGTATTGTGTTCTTGATTTCAACATCTAACACACCTTTATTTTTTCCTGAAGTTCCCAAGATGTTCCTAAGGCAACTAATCAGAAAGCAGGAGTGTTGTCCTGCCATTACCCTCCGAAGGGGGAGGGGAAGGAGCTAAAGATCTTGGTGCAGCCAGAAACCCAGCACAGGGCCCGGTACCTCACAGAGGGCAGCAGAGGGTCTGTTAAGGACCGCACTCAGCAGGGCTTCCCCACCGTTAAGGTAATACTCCAACCGGGGCCCTAGACCCTTTGTTTTTGAATGTGTGTCTTTTCCTGTTGCCACTGCACACTTATGCCTCCTTTAGGGTTGTTGACTCATTGATTGCCAGGGCTTGTAGAGGATTTGAGAGCTGGCGTAATACATACATCCCTCGTAAATATGTCGTGATGCATGGCTTTATAGCCAGCTGTTGGGAAATATCTAGATGAGAAGATCAAACCTATCTTTAAGTAGTTTTGTCAACAGATGAAAAGGCCAAGGTCTATTGACATTTACATATTCTATGTGATTTTTGTGTTAGCAATCTTCTAGCCGATTTTTACCTCCATCACATAATAACTGCTCTTTTTGTCAGTCTGAAAAATCAAAGTCATTCAATAAAGCAATGCAATTTTAAGTACAATTCATAAAATTACATAGTTCGGATTTGCTTTTTGACTATGATGCTAAAGAGGCTGGAATATGATTTATAGATGCTGCAGACACACATACAATCGTTTTAGTAAATCAATGAGGTTCTTCCAATCTATTTTTTCTGTCATCGGATAGCTCTAAAATTATATGTTATTTTAAAGCTTTCCCGCACCGACCATAGTAACAAGTAAATACCTGTCATGTTGCTTTACTTTCATTGTTTGTAACTTTGTAACCCAGGGATCTGTGAAATTTGGGCAAACTCTTTAAGAGAATGGTATTGAACAATGTTTTTATCTAGATTAAACTTGGTAATTTTTTCTTTGTATATCAGCTGGAAGGTGTGAATGAGCCTGTGGTGCTGCAAGTGTTTGTGGGTAACGACTCTGGGCGTATGAAGCCCCATGGGTTCTACCAAGCATGCAGGGTGACCGGTCGCAACACCACAGCCTGTAAGGAGGTGGACATTGAGGGGACCACCGTGATTGAAGTCCCATTGGAGCCCAGCAGCAACATGACCTTGGCGTATGTACACAATATTACTTTGAACACCAAAATGCACCTCAAAGCTACTCCTGTTTTTGCAGAGCGGTAAACACTCCTCCTAATGGCTCTGTGTGTGGAGGGTACATATGGTTGGGTGTCTGAGGCCGCTGCCAGACTGCACTGTCTGACATCCTGTGTTCATCATCAGAGTTGACTGTGTGGGGATCCTGAAGCTGCGCAACGCCGACGTAGAGGCTCGCATCGGGGTGGCCGGCTCAAAGAAAAAGAGCACGCGGGCCAGGCTGGTGTTCCGGGTCGGCATCCCCCGCCCGGATGGCTCAGTGCTCATGCTACAGACCCCGTCGTCGGCCATCCTGTGCAGTGAGTGCCTTTGGTTCAGGCGGCAGTCTGTGGTCCTGGACTCTCCTAGCATTCTCCCAAAGAATCAGCTGTGGGGAAATGATAGCGGGGGTTGCATTAAAACAGTGGGTTTGAGAGAGCCAATTTCAGAATCAAGCATGTTAGGAGTGCATGTACAGGAGTATTTCAAAAGATTGTCTGTTCTATGACCAAAGGTTTCTTGAAAAATGTTCTGCTCTAACAGTTGAACAGGGTCCTAGATTGATCTAGTCATCCAGGTGAAATTAGGATTATTTTTTTGATGCTGAAAGTTCATAGAGTATGATGTCGCCTCAGGTTAGCAGATCAATGTCTTTTGATGTTGGTATTCTGAGAGTGAGACGTGAAAACAGCCGTCAGGCTCGAGCGCTTAGTGGTAAGGAGAATAGGGTGTGGTCGAGCTGCACGGTAGAGAGGCAAAAACAAGAGATTCTGCTCAACAAGTTCACGTTTCTTTGTAGGGGAGGTTTAGATGTCTGCTTCAGGGAGAGATGGAGATGAGGAGTGTAGTGCCATTGTCTGCAGAGAAACTGAGAAATCTGACCAGGGAATATCTGGGAAAAAATATGAAAAAGGAATCTCCCGTGGCGTCTGTCTCCCTGACAGTGGTATGCTGGGAGGTAGAGAGATATAGGAAAGCCTGGGAAATCTGTGGGAGAGAAGTAAAGTGGGAGGGGTCTGGAATGGTTTATATAAACCTTTGGCATTTTGCAGGTATGTGAAAATGGGACACTGGATAGACATTAAACCATTTTTAACAATTGTAATAATGGTGCGGTCTTTAAAAATAATCAAGAAGGGTAAACTCCAAGTAGTGGGGAACATTACAAGAACTTTTAGAAGAACAGGGAAGGGAAACGGGAAAAGGGAAACGTTAACTGTAAAAAAGCTCTCAAGTCTTATTACCAACTCACATTTTCCAGTTTGTGCAATGAAATTACCATACAATTACAAGTAGTCTTTGTAAGAAATCACTACACAGGCTGTTTATTTGTGTTGATTAGTTTAAACATCTCTGTTCTCCATTCCTGTGTGTGCGTATGTGCGTGTGTACCTGTGTGCGTATGTGTCATCCACAGCCCAGCCGGCAGGGGTGCCTGAAATCTTGAAGAAATCCCTCCACACATGCTCTGTGGTGGGCGGAGAAGAAGTCTTCATCATTGGCAAGAACTTCCTAAAGGACACCAAAGTCATATTTCAGGAGAATTTGTCAGGTAAATACTTCAGGCCCATAAATGTTGTGTACGACCTTTTCTTTATGAACTGCATTATGAAAAGTAATCTCCACTTCACACACACAGATGACAAGTCTTGGATGGCGGAAGCAGAAATTGACATGGAGCTGTTTCACCAGGTATTCTGTGTATTTCACCTGTTATTGACTGTTCTGTTTATCTGTGTCGGTTCGGGTAGAGTGGTTCAATGAGTGGCCTCATTATGTTCTGACCTAATTACTTCAAAGGTTCTCTAGTGTGTCTCAATAGTCAATTTTTAACAGTCATATGGTCATAGCCGGTACACAATGTGCCTGTCTGAATGAATGAACCTTGAGGTATTTGGTATTAAATAAATCAGCAGATGTCAGAGATATTCCTGTCTTAACTAGTCACAGAGAAATTCCCATTCACGTCATGCATGGCTGCCTTTAGTTTCCAGAGGAGTCATGTAATTCGCCTTTTACGTTGTAATCTTGTTTGCTGATGGTGACTGTGTCTATGTGATCCTGTTTTAGAATCACTTGATTGTGAAAGTGCCTCCATACCAAGAGCCAACCATTGCCTCCCCGGTGTCGGTGGGGATATACGTGGTGACTAATGCAGGACGCTCCCATGATGTGCAGCTGTTTACTTATACTCCAGATCCAGGTCGGCCATCTCTCCTGACATTAACAACCCGAGAAAAATGTCTGTCCCCTACACTTTCTATAATACAACATACACTCACCTAGTTATTCAGTTATAGTTAGTCAACTATTATAACTTATAATAATGAATCTTAGTTAAACAGTTTGCAGGAGGCTAAAGCCTCCTGTTGTAAATGGATGATTTCCTTGTCACTCATGTGCAGACACGTTTTTTCATCACATATATACCTATTTAGAAGATGTTGGCTATAATTTATTAATAATTCATAATCATTCATTTTATTTAGTTTTGAATGGATGACATGAGTAAGGAAACAACTTTAGTCATTGATCTCAACCAAGCTTTTGTGCTTACCCACTAGACACAACAATAGATTTTATTTAGAATCAGATAATATTATGTGACATTCAGTCTTAACTACGTGAATGTAACACATTATTTTTTATCTATGTGCAGTAAAAACTGAGGATGTTTCTGTGAAGGAAGAAGTTCCATCTCCAGGCAAGCCATGTTCCTATAACGAGCAGATAAAAGGTACAGCACCCTGCCTAGTCCTTATCATTGTATATCTAACCATTTAACAAACTTTGGTTTAGTCAGTGTATGAGGTGTTTTACAAACATGTGATTTATTGACACACATTTGTAATCATCTGCTCTATTTTATTGCTCCAGTTATTGAAACTGGGCTGATGCCCTCAATGCTGCCTCTTGTGAAGAGAGAGGAGGCCACCCCTATGGAAGTCTCGAGTAATATCCAACCAGCTAATGTTTTCAAGGTGAAATAACTAAATTAATCAATGCCCAGTGTCTTTTATAAGAACAGTGTTCTCATGATACTGAAGAACTGTTGTTTTTGTCCTCAACAGACTTCTGATATACTTTGTCCACCCCAGCAAACTCTAGACATGAGCTCTAGCCATCCCTCGAACAGCAGTGCTTTCTCCAGCACCCTTCCTAGTATGGCAGGGGAACCAGATAAAGCCCAAGCTGCAGTCTTCAACAGCACAGAGCCTCTCAGTACCATCCATAAACATGACAAATCACCCACCAGCGCCTTCCCTGTGATCACAGACAATCTACTCCTCCAGCAGGGTTCACAGCAGTTTCTCCTTGAGCCCAGGGAGAGTATGGGTCAGGAGAGGCCCGGTGGCGGAAGTGGGGCAGTAGGAAGGCTGTGCGGGGAGCCAGCCCCCCAGCAGCACCAGCTCCCCCTCTTCCCCCTTGACGAGGTGGCTCAGCTAGAGCAGGCTGTGAGACAGCTGCAAGCCAAGGGCTTCTGCAGCCTACCACTGCGTTCAGAGAACTCCCTGGCCAAGCAACAGCAGCGCCAGCAACAACACCTCCAACAGCAGCAGCACATGCAACAGCAACAGCAACAACAGCAGTTACAGCAACAACAGCAGTTACAGCAGCAACAAATACAACAGCAGCAGCAGCAACAGCATTTACAACAACAACAGCAACAGCAACAACAGCAGCAGCAGCTTCAACAGCAGCAGCAACAGCAGCAACAACAGGTTTTGGAGCAGCTATTCCAAGCTCAGATTCCAATGCAGTGTGGGCTTTTCCAGGGTGCTCCTCGGGGGGATTCTAGCGAGCAGCAGGGTTCCCCACAGGGTATGGTGTCCAGTCGGGGCTCTCTCTTCCAGCAGCAGCAAAAGCAGCAGCAGCAGCAACAAGCAGCACTGTTTCAACAAGCCAGCGAACTTCTCTCCATCCAGACCAACTTTCTCCAGCAGACACCCCCCCACCAATCCCCCCCCCATTTCCACAATCCTAGCCCTCTTTCTGAGCCGCAAGATCCACAAGGGGCACTGTTTCACCCCCAGGAAACCTCCCCCACCCAGGAGCAGGTGCAGGCAGCTCTTTTTCAGAGCAGCTTGACAGTGCTCAGTGGGAGCAGCCTGTCCCCAGATCAGCCTCCGTCAGCCGCCAGTCTTTTCCTCCCTCAGACATCCCTTTCAGCTCAGCTCGCCACAAATGGTAGCCAGCAGCAGCAACAGCAGCAGCTGGCCTTTCTTAGTGCTATGCAAACCTCCGGCCAAGACTCCCAGGTAGTTTTCCAGAGTCAGTCCCAGCTCCCTTCAATCCAGCAAGGGACTCCCATGGAGCAGCAGCAGCCTCAGTCCCAGCCCCAGTCGCAGGCCCCCCAACAAGGGTCCCTGTTCCAGAACATCTCTCAACACCCGTCACCCAACACCCTGTCCCCCAGTCCCCAGCAGCAGGCGGGTCTACTGTTCTGCAGCAATCCCCTATCCAGCCACGAGCAGGCTCCCAGTCTCCTGTTCAATAGCCAAGGCCAGATGCCCCCGATGAGCACCAGCGGCCTTTCATCACAGGAGTCCCAACAAAACCCTTCCATGCTGTTCTCTCAGGCCGGCATGGTGACGGTGGGTGGACAGGGGCACTCTGAGCCCATGGCCCTGGGGAACCCCACAGAGTCTCGGCAGCAGGCTCTGTTCCAGGAGCAGCCCATGCAGATGGTTCCCAGTCCTAACAGTGGGCCAGAGCAGCCTGTGGGACTGTTCATGCCCCAGGGCAACATGGCCTCTATGCAGGGTGCCATGGCCACCCAGGAGCTACAGCAGGGAGCAATGTTCTCTACTCAGAACGGCGTAGCAGGCCTCCAGACAACCACCTCCTCACCTGTGCAGCAAAAAGGATCTTTGTTTCAGACGGCCGTCACTAGGAACCTCAGTCAGCCAAGTCAGCCTCAACAGTCAGGCCTATATCTCTTTGGGATGCAGAACGGTAATGATTGCAATTATGATAATTACATGTATAGATATATGTTTACGTTTCAAAACTAACTTAGCCTTAGGTTTTTGTGAGATTGTATTGGGAAAATGGATGGGAAACCTTATTGTATTTTGCTATAGTCTTTCTTTCTCTTGTTCCAGACTGCAACCAACTAATAAACGGACCAACAGGACCAACATTGTCTGATCAGATCATAGCTATCAGTCAGTCTGGTCAGAGCCAGAGGGAGAGTGATGCACAAATCCAGTCCCTGCTCAACCAGTCCCTGTCTGATTCTGGTACGATGCAAAACAGCATGACAGCATCTCAGAACATGGAGAAGATTGACGACCTGCTTGTCACCCTTCAAGAACAGGGCAACAACTTAACTCGTTCCTACTAAGCTGGTTGCAGTACCCCAGGTTAGTCTTTGCGTTCATTCAAGCCGTTTGGTAAAATGGTTTTATTTGTATTTGTTGAGTGGTAAGCAGTAAAGACCAGATATAAATTATATGTGTTACTTTTTGCTATTTATTTTAGGATGAGTTTCTTGGAAGTGGCAAGAAGGCAACAAAAAAATATCATGTCCTCCTGGTAAACATTCTACACCTTTATCTCACTGGACAATCTCCGTTACAATTAGAGAAGCACCGACAGCAAAACCTGGTTTAAGACAAGAACCTGGGCATCAGTGGAGTTGAGGATGTCAAAGGACAATCTTTTACACGCCAATTTAAATGTATTTGTTGTTCCTTGCTAGAGGCTTATCACAAGCATTAAAAGATTAGCTTTCTTCTTTGTTCTCATAATTGCACTTTGCGATATGGATTTATACTGTCAGTGCAAGATAAAAAAAAGCATCCCGTATAATCTAGGACCAGGCATCAAGGTCAGGACCTGTTAACACATCACTGTCCTTTTCATAC